>JAUELF010099888.1:0-15763 GCA_031471495.1 Clinocardium nuttallii | reverse complement strand
CATGATATAAAACTCCTTATAAAACCCAAGACATTAATACACAGATTGGCTGAAATTGCACCGGCCAATCTGTGTAAAATTGGCATGGAAATTTCAGCCATTTCATGAAAAGCCTGAAATATCTAGCCATTTCATGAAATGGCTGAGTGAATTGGTCATTTCACGAAAAGGCTAAATATTTTCATGGATTTCACAGATTGATTGTAACATTTACATATGGTATACAAACTGTATTTCGTTATGTAGGAAGTTTATAATGATGATGCGGATAAAATAAACGGGTAGAATTCCAAAATGCACCGCCAATACCGGCCTGCACAGCGTCAGGCTATTCATAATATTTGTCACCATAAACCCATTCCTATATGCATGCACTTTCTGACGACTTTTGAAAACATTATGACAAAAAGAGAAATTTCTCCTTTTGAAGCTTTGTTTTCATTTTTATGCAATTAGTGTCCTTTTATTTATAGAGAGTTTCCATACTTGTCACTAATTACTGTAAAAGCCTTCTGCTGCGGATTTCCTGTGTTTGGTAATAGGAATTTTACTAATTTAACATTTACCCTTATATCATTAGAATGGAAAACATTTTCAAATATTTGATCACAGAACATATTGAAATCAAAACCCACTTGACTGACATCAATACTCTAACATAATGATGTTTAATATGTTATGGTGTCACGCACCGGCCCCGTTTGGTCCGCTACATGTGCATGCTTGTATTTTACCAGTGCATCTTGGAATTCTACCCGTTTATGTTATCCGCGTGATCATAGTTAACTTCCTACATAACAAAATAGAGTTTGAACACCATATACGATACACATTTGTATTTGTATTGATGCAATAAAAACATCTATGTTTCTATTTATACATATTGTTTGAAAAACAATCAAAACATTAATCATGCCTATAGTGTTTTTTTCAAATCCTGGCTTCAACCTCGTTTGTTCCTTTATAGTTAGTATACAAAACAAACCTTAAAATCAATGGAAAGTTCACATTTTAAGCTTGACTCGCTAATATAATGTGTATGCAATATGTAAATATCACATGCACTTGAGGGTGATAGCAGATATTGTGAACCCGAGGAAATAATGTCAACTGAGGCGAAGCCGAGGTTGACATTACTTTTCAAGGGTTCACAATTTCTGCTATCACCCTCAAGTGCATGTGATATTTATTTTATTATACCGAAAAACTACAATTTAGGAAATTGACAACATTGATATAAACAAGTGTTACACATTTAAGTTAATGAAATAACAAAACTTACACAAGTAAAATTAGATTATTCAATAAAACCTCTTTTTGTACTCGCCGAGTCTTTGCTCTCGTCTAAATTATTTAAATCAGACATCGACATTGATCCAGACGCTATTGATTCAATGAGCGTCTGGGAGGAAAACATTTTGGGAACCCAACAATCTATTCTTAGACTTACTGAGGTGGGATATTAAAAATTATCACATGGGTGATATCATTAATTGTTAACCGATGCGGTATGGGAATTTTATAAAGGGAAAAACACGTGAGGTATAATAATAAAAATTATCACATGGGTGATATCATTAATTGTTAACCGATGCGGTATGGGGATTTTATATAGGGAAAATCACGTGAGGTATAATAATAAGTATATATTGTTATTACAGCGGTGTAATAACAATAAATCAACGATTGTGAATTTTCTTTCTCCGACATAGCCTTATCTTTGATGGATAGAAATGGAATAAAACATGTTGTTCATCAACTTTATTTCAATTTGGAAGATTGGGACGATCAGATAATGCCATACCAGGGAAAGGAAAACAATGGAGACGCGTCATCTTCGTAAAGAGTGATTCAGTCGAGCCTGCACCCACAGGGTCCCACGTGAACCTTCCCTGTCTGTGTAATCTAGGAAAAGTTGAAATCGGTCTTCATTAGAAATTTTATCTTTTCTCAAATGTTTTTAAAAATCGTTTCCCGCAGTGGCAGTGGCATTAAACTGCATCCGTATCAGTAAAAAGGGATAAATGACATTTCGTCTGTGTATACATGCTCTGTGTAACAATTGTGTCGAGATACGAAAGATTTTGCATTGTGTCAATGATAACTTGCTTTTTATTTTTAACCCTTTTATGACATAATGGTATTGCATCATTTTAGTATAGGACAATTTAGAGTTTAGCCTACCCATCTCAGACCTCAATGAGCCATTCCCAAGACGGCGTACGAATCTCGGCTCTCTCGAAGGCACATGCCTGATAGAGTAACAAGTTATATCAGGCGTATATATAGTATACCGATTCACAAGAAAAGTTGGCCATTGATCCAGTAAGATTTCTAATATTCATTAATGATTCTGAGATAGTCTGATTATGGTGTAACGCCTTTTTCAACATTTTCAGTTATATCGCAACGGCCTGTTCACCTGCCCGTGCCATGTGTTTCTTGGCTTTCTCACACCAGTAATCCAAGTAACAGTTATCCCGTGTAACTGGGATGGGTTCGAACTGAAGTATTGTAGGGACCGGAGAGTCGATAGCAGTGAAGCGTTAGAACAACACGTGTATCTACAGCCAAGGTTAAACAAATGTTCAACCATTTCAATTAAATGTTATCTGACCATAATGATGTTTAGTTAATACGATAAAAACGGATAAATTCACTGGCTATTACAGGAATAGCATATCGACTGGTATACCGGTGACAGAATAAGTAATACCGGTATATTATCCAGGTTAGTGTACAATTGCTAAACGGCGAACAAACACTGTGCCTTGCAACAAAAAGTAACTAATAGGTTATAGTGTAAGCGTTTACATATTAGCCGTCCTGCGAGAAAACCAACATTGTGGCATATGCGCAGACTGATCCGGCCGACACATTCCGTCTCAGGGGAATATGAAGTATAGATTAATGATTCCTGAAACATAAAATCCACAGGACAATAAAGATGTCTGTTCGGGTTAGCCTGTGCGACATGCTTAGGCGGATCAATGTCGACATTTTACGCAGAGTCGACAATGTTGGTTTTTTCGTGAGACGGCTCTTATCATCGTTTATCTCAATTTCAAAATATATCTACAACCGATAATATAAAACATGGACATGTCGTATTGTATAAGGAGTGAACTTATCCCTATCTATTTGTTATTTCGTAATTCGAATCACGTGATTATTGATTTTATTGTGAGAGCATAGATAACTATATATGAGCCGTCTCGTGAGAAAACCAACATTGTGGTCTCTGCGTAAATTATCGACCCGGATCAGTCTAAACATGCCATGCAGGCTTACCCGGACAGACACTTTTCTCCTCTTGTGCATTTTCTGTTTCATGAATCATTTATCTATACCTCCTCTATCCCTCGGAGACGGAATGTGTCGACCGGATCAGTCTGCATGGACAGCGCAGGCTGATCTGGTCGATACATTACGCAGATGAAATAATGTAGGTTTTTTCGTGGGGCGAATCAATTATATGTTTAGTGTTATCAATACTTTTCAATGTTGTATAATCGTATTATAAGCCTAGGTTACCCAGTGAGTGAGTGGTTAATTGTGTGTTATACCGAATAGACCCAAACAAAATACAGACACAGATATTTAGTTAGCAGTATTATTTAATGGTAAAGGATACTGTAACTCAATGTTAACTATAACTTTAGCTAGATATTCTAGTTAGCCGGTCCAAATTACAGAAGTTAAACCGTACGTCGTCGGAAACAGCAAGTATATTTTGATTATTGTTTAATGCATTTTAAAAAAACACTTGCTTAGTCATTTCACGGCGGCCATTTCACATCCCTATGTGTCTCATGGTGTTCTAACAACAGTTGTCTACTACACAAACTAATTGATTGGAGTCCAACGTCGATTGTAACGGCATTTCAGATGAATCACGGCGGCCAATCTTTTGTCTGGGCTTTGTCGCGTCAGGATTCAACATTCTTCAACGATATTTGGCTACCTTCCTACATAGACATTGCTAGCCCACTGGTGGAAGACGATTGATGGAAGTCACATTGACTTTAATCAATCATCGGAATGAAAGGTCGAGTCGGGAATCGAACCCTTCGAACACACACGAAATTATAAATTATTTGTAGTCGTGAACTTCGTTTAAAATTGTGCAACATTATAATACCCCTAGAGTAAGGTTTGACCTTGCAAGGTACGCTAGAACGCCAAGTGAGCGATTATATCCGCCAACGGGCCTCTTTTCACAAACAATTATTATGTAAAACGATGACTCGCTCTACAACATGGTTGAAGACTGTGAAAAATGGTAGAGCATCAGCCAAACGTACCGGATTCGATTCCTGTGATGAGTGTGTTCTGCCTTTTTCCCCCAAACGTGATTGATATAAGCTATAAGCTTTGTTCATGATTAATGTAAAATTAATAAATTTAAATGTTAGCTTGTGTGACCCTGCTTGCAAAGAAGCTTGATCTAGGGTCGTTAGTATGAAATACGTCATGAGACAAAACTTCTTTCCGACGATTCATCTTCGATCATTGCATTGCACACATTGGCCTTTTTTTTCCATTAATAGTTATCTTACCGCATTGGTGGTGTGGTTGTAGAGCGTCCGCCTCAGATACAGAAAGTCGTCGATTCGATCCACGACCGAGACATACCAACTACTGTTGACGGGGTTTCCGGGGTAAGTTAACATTACAACTGGTCCATTGTCGTGACAACAGCCAGTCAGTCGTTATGCTTACCCCGCAACCCTGAGTGACAATGAGCTCAATCATTACTACCATTTTATAAAGTTTGTGTATATGACCCGGCCGCGGATCGACCCCGTGACATCCTTTTCCAAGGCGGAGGACGCTCTACCACTATACAACCGAGGCGGTTGTAGAACGAGATATAACGGCTTAAATAGAGCCAGGGACCGAAATTACTTTTGCTAAACGCCATCCATTGCTAACTAAATATATATATCTGCATTTTGTTTGAGTTTATTCAGAAGTGTGAACACAAGTATTGTAGACAAACAGTAGTTAAACTGTATGAACAATGCAACTGACCCCCAAAATAAGCAGTCTATGTTGGAAAAGCAGCCAGTTGCTTGGAACGTATGTTGTTTGGAGTACTGCTGTGAGAAAGCTAGACACCACAATGAGAAGGCAAAATTGCCGCCATGATTTTACTAGAAAATTGTTGATAAAGGTCAATAAAATTGAGAATGGTGGCTTGTTACATAATCCTAAAGTGATATCGCATATAAGGTTGTTCATAGAGATTTTCACACCAGAATCTTCACTGTCCGGAGAAATATAGTATTGATCTAGATGTTACGTATGTAAAAAATAATAGAAGTTTAGTCCAAATGTTGTTACTTCAATATCCTTATTGGGTGATCTTGTAAACGAAATGCAATTAGAAATTAAATCTTCAGACTTTTCAGCTTTATTGGGTTCTCTTTATTCTAATTACAGAATTTGATAATCAATCTACTAACTAACTGTCATACACAGTTGCCATAGTAATAATGACACATGGATGCGGAACCATATCATCCGGAGGGGGTGGGGGAGGTTTTAGCGGCGGAGCCCATTCAAGTAGGCGCAGTCGAAATGGGGAATGCATCGGTGGTATAGTATTTGGTATCCTCTACGCCCTGTTTTGGTTACTTGCGTATTTGTTTTGCATTCCTAAAATGACGCCAAAAACTCGAATCGTTATAACGTGGTTCTGGGTCTTTGCAGCTACTATAACAACTGCAGTTCTTGTAGCAGTTTACGGAAACCAACGCCTCACTGATTCGCCTTGGGATATGAGGACAATTGACAAACTCTCTCCATTAGTTTATTCGCGCGTGAGCATTGAATCATCTTCGGGAATGAATACGTATCTCTTGACCTGGTCGCCCCCAGTTATCACTACTCAGCATCGAGAAAATACGGAGACATATTCGTCGTACATCGAAGACAATTCATATGAATACTGGGGTTTCTACTTTATAAAAGGGTCTTCCGTCTACATAACAGCCTCAAGTGATGCTTCGGAGTATGACTTTTTAGTCATAAAAGGGAAATCTAATCTAGATAAATGGATAGATAACAGCGACTGTACGGATTGCTACCAGACATCATTAATTATTTCCGGATCGTTAGATGATTCATTTGAATTCAGCGAAACCGACCAGTACTACTTTCTGTTTGCAAACACAGACTTCGGCTTCTCAATCGATGTCTGTTTTGACCTTTACAGAACATATTATGACGTCACTTCCGGATTGATGTACTGTGACAATGAAAACTCATGTGCTATTGATTTAGTTATTGGTGCTTCATTTTCCATCATTATCGAGGCGCCTGAAGATAGTCCGAATGATATTGATGTCACTGTCACGTGTAAACCACGAGCGTATGTATACGTGCTGGTATTCGTAATGGTTTTACTTGGTATTGGTATATCACTTGGTATATATAAATATTCGAAACGCGGACAAACAACGGCTTCACAGAAAGACATAAGTGACAGCCGATCTCGAATCTTAGGTGGAGATGAGCATGGTTCGGCTGGAAATGTAAACTATGGAGTTTGACCGTATATATGAACCGTCCCGCTGGAAAACCAACATAATGTATTCCGGTAATGTATCGACCAGATTAGCTTGCGCTGTCTGTGCAGACTG
The DNA here is from genome assembly GCA_031471495.1 of Clinocardium nuttallii. Taxonomy (NCBI): domain Eukaryota; kingdom Metazoa; phylum Mollusca; class Bivalvia; order Cardiida; family Cardiidae; genus Clinocardium; species Clinocardium nuttallii. Next base: position 9,116 of record JAUELF010099888.1, on the reverse strand, counting down.
TTCTGTGCCGACACATTCCGTCTACGAAAGAAAGAGGTATAAAGAAATGATTCCTGAAACAGAAAATCCACAGGAAGTTAAACGCGATTGTCCGGGTAAGCCTGTGCGGCATGTTTATGCTGATCCGGGTCGATACTTTACGCAGAGACCACAATGTTGGTTTTCTCGCGGAACGGCTCATATATAATGTATTAATATTTTACATTCACATTAGTTGTCCGTACTTTAACTTAATTTAGGTACTACTTAGGCATACACATGGCCTATGAGTCAGTAGAAATGTATAAATATAAGTATACAAGATAGAAGTGTAAATAATTGATAATATGACTAATATAAATATAAGAATAGATATAAATAAACATTAAACTTGATTAAACGAAATAAACTATTTCAGATCTGTTTTCTTTAATTTCTAAAATGTTTAAATAAAATCACAAAGAAAGAAATATGAGTTACTTCATTATATCATTTGTTATAGGTTCAGAATCAGATAGATTATACAGCAGAAGAAAAATAGCCACATGGGAAAGTTTCTTCTGTGATATCATGTATGTAACATTGTCAAAAAAAGATAAAAAAAATAATAAAAATAGCTCCTCTTTTTTTAATATATCTATGTGAAATGTTGACAATCAAAACCCTTTCCCTAATATTTAATGGATATATATCCATCAAATATGAGGGAAAGGGTTTTGAATATATATTTGAATTGCGATTGAATAAAAGGCATATTTACTCCTTCACGCTTTACCACTACGAATTTGATATGGATTCAAGGTTTATGCTGTATTTATATGTACAATAGTTAAATTTTCAGCTAATGGCAAGTATAAGTTTTGTGTAAAAGTACAGTGTGTTACAAATGCTGGCTATAAAGTTTAATATATATGGTTACGCTAATATTTGTATTGTTTGTATTACTTATGTTAAAATGTACAATACAATGTTTAATACTGTGTACTCATGGGCATGTTGCCCACTGTATTCTCAATATACTGTAAACTGTATATTTTATATTTGAGCACAGTGTGGGATCGACGACGAAAAGATGACAATATAAAGTATCGCCCAGGATCAGCATTAGCATGCCGCGCAGGCTAACCCGGAAAGACACGTTTCGCGTACCTGTAGAGTTTGTGTTTCAGGAATCATTACACTAAACCGCTTTTCCCCTGGGACGGAATTTGTCGGACCGGATTAGCATACGCTGATTTAATAATGCAATTTTGTCTTCATATGATCCATTAAAAGATATAGTTAATAAGATAGTTTTAGTGCCCTTTGTTATCAAAACATCCGAGAATAAAAACGTAAAACGGGAAAACGGGAACTCTTGAGTTATATAGAGGCTTGAAATAGTGTATAATAGTATGAAATAGTGTATGTAGGAAGAGCAAAAACCGGTTACCATTATAAAGCTTACTTTTTTTCTTCTTTTTTTAAATTGTTACCCGCAGTGACGTTTAACCTCGACCGTATCAATACAAACGGGTTAAATGACCTTTCGTGTGTATATATTCCATGTGTAACAAGTGTGTCGAGATACGGACGATTTTGCGATTGTGGTAATGATAACTTGCTTTTTAGTCTTAGCCCTTTTATCCTTGTTAAAGGATATCTTGCACGACTTGAGTATAGGACAATTTAGATTTCACCCATCCCAGACCTCAATGAGCCATACCCAAGGCGGCGTATGAATCCCGGCTCTCTCAAAGGCACATGACCGATAGAGAAACATGTTGTACCAGGCATTCAATAGTCAACAGTCCAAAGCTCCCTAGCAAACTATATAACGAAACAGAATTTGAGTGCATGTTTTATCGGATACCGATCCACAAGAAGAGTTGGCTATTGAACCAGTAAGATCAAAAATAATTCTTAGATGGTCCGGTATTTCATACGAATTATTTTGTAATTAATTATGGTGTTAACCTGCCCATAGTATGTGTGTCTCGGCTTTCTCACATTAGTCTTCCAATAAACGGATTGCCAAGGAACGTCAAACGTCGGAAAGAACGTTGGCCGAGCAGGGATTCGAGCTGAATTATTGTAAGGACTGGAAGGGAGATTGAGAGTCGTTAGAACAACATCATGTGTGGCTATTACCAAGATCAAAATTGTGGGACAGAATGATAGTCGTTATAACAACGTCATGTGTATCTACTGCCAGTATTAGACTCGTGGGACAGAATGAGAGTCGTTATAACAACGCCATGTGTATCTACTGCCAAGATTAGACTTGTGGGACAGAATGAGAGTCGTTGACTTGTTTGTATATTGGGGGTCTACTCCGTTGTCAAGATTATTTCAGTTTTAACACGATGACAGGTCACATATGCATACTCCCTGTGTAAACAACACAGTACTCGGCTAAGAAATGGGCATTGTCCATGGACAATCCACCATGTTTTCAACGACTAGGGATCGAACCGGAACGACCGTTGTCAAATCCCCGACGTTAACCATTCGGTCAGAGTCGAGAGTGGAAAGATGTATGTAGCAACGTTAAATGTCGCACCATCGCTAAATGGTGCACATGACGTTATATGTCGCAAGGCTGACGCTAAATGTCGCACCAACGCTAAATGGTGCACTTGACGTTATATGTCGCAAGGCTGACGCTAAATGTCGCAACCAACGTTAAATGGTGCACTTGACGTTATATGTCGCAAGGCTGACGCTAAATGTCGCAACCAACGTTAAATGTCGCAAAAACTCCTGACGTTATATGTCGCATCTGTAACACCAAATGTCGCAAAACATTGTACTGTCGCTATATGTGGCAACATCAGCGCTAAATGTCGCACTCCTTTATAAGCACTCTTTTGTAGTATTACTGATTCACAATGTACAATGTACAATGTTTCACCTGACTCTGTCCCTTCTATGTTTAGTTATGGCCCCTGGAGTAGTAAAAATACACATTTTTACCTTGTGAAGCACCTTTAGATCCAAACATTTGAACTTGATGCCACTTATTTGTGACAAATGAAACAGAGGGGTCACACCCTATGACCTACAGACACATTCTAGTTTATCCTAAGTCATGCACTTTCAATTTAAAACTAAACCTAACGGACAGCGTTACGGATGAGTTTACGAATACATAATAAAAGTCCCTAACGGCCAATGTTTTTTATATACAGGAGCGTCGTATCCAATTAAAACCCAAATACAAATACAATTTGAAATTGTGATTTTATTTTTATTTCTTTCCCGCCACTTTTCGGGACAGCAGAGCATCTTTTATATTGAGTATACACAATATTCCAAATCAATCCTTATGTCACAAATAGATGTAGAATGAAATCTAAACATGTTTAAACTAATAAAAAAACTCTTGCCTAAGAGCCCTTTTGTGAAACGGTAAAGGAATATGAGAGAGAAAGTCATCAATAAACAACAAGTAAAGAATGAATCATTTATCGTTTTACTAAATCTCACACATTATATTTACGTAACGCTATGTTTCTACATAAATGTAAATTAAAAAAATAGTCAACATAAGTTCAATACCATATATTTTGTCACAAAAGAATACAAAATTACCAAAACATTCTTGGTTGAATGTTAGGAAAGCATAATGAACTTAGTAATAAACGGAAATACATGTTATAATGAATGTCACAGCGTATGCCCGTGTCTGTATATACACGAAATGTCATTGCTTTCTGTGGATAGCCACATGTTGTCACTGGTAGTAAAACTGTTGACAAAATTTATAAGCAAATACGTATCTAGAAAGTTAAAAGTGCTGGAATAAACTGTAAAACTAAATACAAATGTACATGTTACAACCTAATGTCACAGCGTATGTCCAAGCACATGTGTATACCAAAAGTCAATGCTTTCTATGGATAGCCCCATATTGTAACTGGTATACAATTGTCACTCTTGTCACACATTTTATAAGCTAATACATATGAAAAAAGTTAATAGTGCTGGAATAAAAAGGGTAACTGACAGGGAATAAGAAACATGATTTTTTTTTTGTCATTCATTAACCTACTTATACAAGTTGATACATGTAGCGCTTCAACATCCCATTACTAATGCCGTGGACGTTTAAACCATATTCCGACGATTGTATACCAGCCACGAACTGTGGTTATCCGCAGAAAGAGCCAGGCATTGGCCCATGAGGAATGTGTTTACACATCACGGATTGCCTGCACTAACCAACTGCCATAGCTAGAGATAATTTTCCTTACACTAATAGGTGGCACATATATATAACGGAACCGGTCAGGGTTTAGATACAGCCGCGGCGGTGGTGTCTTGCTCATAATGTCTTTTAATAACCTATTCACCCGTTTAAGGGAGTATCGCGACGAAGGACTTTGTTTCAAAACAAGGTTAACAATATATACCAAATACACCGTTTTAAATGTATCATTTCTTAGAATTGTTTAATGCGAGTCTGACATTCTGATGAACCACTATTACTAGAGTCCATATCGTAAGTGTGCGAATCTTTATCTTTAGTGCGAGAGTGCACATCGTTTGTATGCGAATCCATATCGTTAGTGAGCGAATCCATATCGTTAATACGAGAGTGCATATCGCTTGTGTGAGAGTCCATATCGTTAGTGTGCGAATCCATACCGTTAGTGTGCGAATCCATATCGTTAGTAAGAGAGTGCATATTGCTTGTATGAGAGTCCATATAGTTAGTGTGCGAATCCATATCGTTAGTGCGAGGCTGCACATCGTTAGTGTGCGAATCCATATCAATAGTGTGCGGGTCAATATTGGTGGCTGAGTTTCTTGTTTCCCATGTGATCTGTGTTGATCTGTCTGTAATTGTTTCTAATATATTTTTGTTATACCGAAGAGCAACATAATGTTCACCAGCGAGCGCCCTCTGGGTAATGTCCCAATATATTAGGAGATATATTGTTCGACAGACTAGAACTACCATCCGGACTTATTAATGAAGTTGCACTATTCATAGTCGATACTACAACAAGTTGCAGGTTGTATAACTGTGATATAGCTTGTTATGTTATTTGGTTACCATACTCGTATTTTGACATTCGCGACAAATATATTCGTGGCTGTTCAAAAACTTAGTTCCTTCAATTTTTGCAAATAATACTATTGCCAAGTGCGGGTCTCAAAAAGGAATCACTTCTTGCCTCGTCGTTTCTTCCGACCTACGTATTTCATATTGGCTTAGTTGGTATGCCACCGCCACAAACTGAAAGTTTCCAATCCAAAAAGGATCCTTTAAGCTAGGTAGTCCTTTTCAAGTTTTCAAGTTGAGATTATTGTGTTACAGGTATGTAATACTGCTTTCGATGTAACTGTTTCCTGTAGGACAAACTAGCTGCTGTATATTGTGTGATATCGCTTATGTGGTTCCATTTTTGCTTCTAAACGCCACTGTCCCGTTCGAACAGAATCAGTAACACAATATTTAATTTTGTACATGTTTGTATTTAAGGATCGCTGCTGTGTTATCCCATCCACTTCCCATGTCCTTCTACACACTAAACCCTTCTTCTTATAACGTAACAGCACTGTATCTCCATTACTATATACAGGTGTTTTGCAGGTCTTTTCATACGCATTGTCGTTTCGTTGATTACATTTTATTGTTGTGGCTTGCTTTCGCGGCATCTCCTAGTTTTTTGGTTTTTAGTTTATGATTTAATGATGAACGTTCATTGTAAGGATCCCTTCCATAGTATATTGTATACGGTGTGCTCCATTCTAGACATTCTTTCGTTCTTAATTTATTATATGTTGATTGTCTGGCAGCTGTTTCGCCCAGTTTATGTCACAGGGATTGTCATGTGTCAAATCGTATGCAATATTTTGTTTCGGTGTTTTATGCATCCTTTCAAGTTTTCCCTGACTTTGAGAATGATAAGGGTGACTTTTAATGTTCTTTTTATCGATATCTCTCAAAAGTCGTTTCACTTGTCTGTCGAATTCACGTCTTCTATCATGCTGTATTATCTTTGGTTTACCAAACTCTGCGAATATCAGACTCAAATGTTTTGTGATAACGTCTGCGGATTTGCTTGGGATAGCACGTAACCACACAAATCGACTAAATGTGTTCATCACGCTTAAAATGAATTTGCACGTTTCTTTATTGTATATTATTGCTTTCCGCTGCATATCTACTAGATCTTTCTGAAGTATATCATGAACAGAACTGCTGCACACATGCTTCAGGGGAGCTTTGTTTGGGAATTTGGCAATTTTCTTCTGATATTCTGGCAGTTTAGAAAGAATGTGCTTTATTTTAGTTTCTAAAACTCCCGCATACATCCGTTTTAACAGTTGATAAAGTCTTCCGACTACAATCCCTTTACTTTTATGGTAGCTCTCAGTGATCACTCTATTACATTTTGATTCACACATAACCTCTTTTCCCTTGTAATATATTTTCAACTGAATACAAATCCTTATATCTTTGGTATCGGCGCAATGTAGATCCTCTAGGATTGTCCTTTCCGCAACAGGTACATCATTAGTCCCTTTCAATGTCACTTTCAATATAATTTTATATTCTGCGTCTGACAGTAGCCCACATGCCCAACAGCAAGCATATTAACCTGAAAAATAAAGTATCTTAATTTAGAACAAGTTTTTATAGAATCAATAGCTAAACCTGCATGTACGTGTATTTATTGCTATTAACTAAAGCTATTACTTTCCTATCCTAACTATCCTCATCAGTACATACTTTTTAACAAAATATCTTCGAATGTCTAAAATGCATATTTTTCTTAGATCGTTTTATCAATAGCGTCATTTTGCATGGAGTAGGTTGTTGACAAAGGCTTAAAATAGAATTGTGTAATTGTCGAAAAACATTAAGGGATGTCATCATTCTCTCCCTTTTATATGAAAAAGAGTATAAGGCAGTCAAAAAGAACCCCGCCGCTGTCCTTCATTAGATGCGAGAATGCATTAAATTTCATTAACAAAATGTAGGTTTGCATTTGTGCATCACTTCTTCAGTTCAATGCCATAAATACAGACACATTGAGGCTCAACATTTGACCTTAAAAAGTGACATTGACCTTGATGTGGCTCGGTTGTACCATGCGTTTTGCACATCAGGTCAGTGCTGTGGTGAAAGATTATAGTATGTCGTACACTGAACATTGAGCTTTTCATTTAACCAACGCATTCATCCTTAAATTGAGATCCTTAAGGGAGATCCTTACTTAGAGAGATCCTTATATTGACTAGAGCCCATTGGTTTTCAAATAGTTAGCGGACATGTTTGTACTTTGCATATAGGCCCTGCTAAACTGTATTGCAAATCTGTGTTTATAACGTCATGATGTTGTTACCATGGTATAAATGCATAATAATGTGTTGTAATTTCAGGTTATAATTAATTTATTAAACATAGATAATTAATTACCTCAATATCAGGAGCATCTTCATATTCTTCATACTTCCTTTCCTAGCACATGTGACACACTCAAATGCCTAACTGAAATGCCGTATGTGGAAATTACCGGATTCGAAGAAATTGACCAATGATACTCATTGGCGCGAATTCGGTTTCGTTTCTTGTAGAAATATGACATATGTCAACTGCGTGTCATTTGTTTTCGGCACAGGAGCACGTGCAACACTTATATCATGTTTAAACTTTACAGTTGTGAAACGCTTAAAACAAAACATCAACTTGATCATTTGATTTCGGCACAGGGGGTGTTAACCTCAGGTTGACGTTTTAAGAGTTACTGGCGGGAAAAACTAAGTGATATTTTACATTGTACATTGTGAATCAGTAATACTACAAAAACGTGCTTATAAAGGAGTGCGACATTAGCGTTGATGTTGCGACATATAGCGGCAGTACCATTGTTTGCGACATTTGGCGTTACAGATGCGACATATAACGTCAGGGTTTTGGCGACATTTAGCGTTGGTTGCGACATTTAGCGCGTCAGCCTTCCGACATTTAACGTCAAGTGCGACATTTAGCGTTGGTGCGACATTTAATGTTGCTACAATAGATCCTGGTGGATCTTTCCTTCTGAGGCCCTAGGGGGGAATATACAAGCCGTTTCATGATAAAACCAACATTACGAACTATGTGATATGTATCTACCTAGTTAGCCTGCGGTCCGTGCAGGTCAATCCGACACTTTCCCTCTCAAAATTCGACGCATACAGTAGTATGAATTTATGACTGCATTGGACTAATGTAACACATACCCATATGTTGGATGAGTCAGTATATCTGTAGGTTTACGAGATAAATATTAAATATAGTATTGATCGCACAGCTCTGTTGAACTGTATTAATTGTTATTTTCTCCTTTTCAAAAAATGTTATATTTTCTCTGTCGCGATCAAATGTTTATTTGTCAAATTTTACCAAGCTATACCTCAGACATGAATACTTTTAGCTTTAAAAAACAATGGAGGAAAAGTGTTGACATCTTTACACTACTTGATATGTTTGATATTTGAGCAAATTCTCCTTTTCCCAATCTATTTCAAAACTCCAAATGTTATCCTGTAACTCGTTATCATATATATACACTATTATATAATCCATTGAAACAACTGATTGCGATACTGTTGTAAGTGTTAGATTGATAACGATTAGTTACAGCAGTATAAACTTATTTATCGGATACATTGCAAATTACATCCCTATTTATTTCATGATATAGTAGTAAGTCACCTACATTCTATTCGCCTTCTAATTTAGAACAAAAATAGAATTAAAGTCTCAAAGACATTACTGCCAAACGCATTTTTCTGATCCAGTTACGAATATACAAAAAGACCGCTTATAGTGAGCGGGAAACCAAGATTTGATACCCAGCCAGTAAACTAGACCCTCTGATTGCTAGGGAGCGGGAAACCAAGATTTGATGCCGAGCCAGTGAACTAGACCCCTGATTGCTAGGGAGCTGGAAACCAAGATTTGATGCACAGCCAGTGAACTAGACCCCTGGTTGCTAGGGATTGGGAAACCAAGGTTTGATAGCCAGCCGGTGAACAAGACCCCTGATTGCTAGGGATTGGGAAACCAAGGTTTGATATCAAGCCGGTGAACTAGACCTAGACTAGCTAGGTAGCGGGAAACCAAGGTTTGATACCCAGATTGCTAGGGATTGGGA
>JAUELF010099887.1:12932-26333 GCA_031471495.1 Clinocardium nuttallii | reverse complement strand
GGTCGGATTTATAAGGCTGAGTGACCGATCCCAAAATGTTCTAGCCTAGTACTGGTTTGTTTACCCAGGGATCATGAATAATTAAATAAATTAAATGCGCGCTAAATGACCTAAGCTGTCGATGCGCCATAAAACAATATACATTGTTCCGCTTTCACTTATTATATATATATCGCTCGCCGAAAATATAAAGTTATATGGTGGCCCCACATGACGTCACTCATTCGGGTGTTTCCGTAAAATGTTTCGGGCGTTTCCATCATAAAGTCAAAATTGCTTTATGGAAATGGGGTTTTAAACGTCAATTGGGCATCGTGGAAATTCGGAAGTTGTGTCAGATATTGTGTTTAGGTATTATCTACCATTCTAAAGATATAACTTTGCATTGTGTAGTCCCTTTAAGACCATCAGCTATACAAGTGAATTTGAACAGTCAATGCGGACTGATAATATTATTATTGTGTGGTTCCAAACAGATGTAAGCGCCGAATTTCCTTAAGTTTACTCTTTCATTTTCAAAATCGAACGGTTCCAACTTTCTTTCTTAAGATTTTTTAAATTTGTTTATAACTAGAAGGCAAACAGTGTTGATTTAAGGTGAGACAGGTCGCTACGAGCTGAAAATGCATTGTTCGGAAAAACCTCATTATTGGCATTATCGCTTAAAAGAATAAGCAAAATGAAAACGAAGATTCTTTTGCGTACGAATTATTTTCCATTTCAACCGTTTATTGGACAATTCAGGATCTATATATCCCCAGAGTTATGATATTGTTAGAGATACGTTAGTCTCTTAGGGAAGATTCTCATTCTTTATATCAAAACAGTGAACTATTATTAATCATATTTTAACCTATGAAATTACATTCTGTTTTGGTCTGAATTGCACGTCCAATCCCTATATGGACTAGATCACGACTTTGCCGAGTGCTTTTAGCAAAGTTTACTTTTATATCCAAAATCGATAGGCAGTCCCTTTACTACATACTTCGATGATTGTCTTGGATGGGATAAGATCTACTAAAAATGTAAACTAATGAACATGTGTGTTATATGACCAGGAAGTGGCCTATGTCAACTGCCAGAGCTACATACGTGTTGTGATATAAGAGGCTATCCAAGCAGTATATCCTCGTTTATTTATTCAGTCAAGGAGTTCGACTTCGGTCGGCGCTCCGTGTCATATATGCATTAAAGAGAGGATATTTCGCGAGTGTTATTTATTATCACTTTTATTAAAACTAGTTCACTAAGATGATATGCCGCGAGCCTTGGAGAGTATTGTATTATTGCCCGTTGGAAAGAGTCTGTTTCAAGACCCACATATGGTTTTGTGTTGTCCATTATGAGGTGTATCACAGTTGTAACCACAACTTCTGCACCACAATTGCTACAAGGGAAAGCAACTGAAAAGAGATGGTTGTGGACGCACTAATTCTTTAAAAACTTGTGGGTGTCAGTGGATCGCTCAACTATTAGCCAGTTGAAGTATCTATCGACCACCAATAAGTAGTTACAGTAATCGGCACACGAATGGGTTATCTGGGTCTGTCAATGGCGTTGGGGGTGCGTTATGGTTGGAAGGGGCTATACGGTTGCAATGCTGACAGGTTGTACGTAGATATGATATGTGTGTTGTGACATATAATATTTATGTAATGGTATTTTGACACTCTAAGAGAGGGCTTAGTGCGATAAATTACGTTATGGACCCAGCACCTGTGTGTGTCTCGTTTTATATGCCACAAAACACCAGGTGCTAGTCGAGGACAATATGAATACAATCCTTGTATTATGACAATACATTATGTATGATATAGGCAAAATGTAATATTTCTACATGGGGATAAAGTTTAAATTGTACCTATTAGTCATAAAGTATTTTATCTACGGTATATAAAGTATTGATCTTCAAACTTCATCAACTCAACAAGGTGTTAAATACGTCTGAGCTAGCATGAAAACGAAACTTGTACCAGGTCCTTTGTGAGATCATGTCATACAAGAAGGTTCACGAAAGGTAGTAGTAGCGCCTCAGCGTGGGCTATAGTATGCGTACAGGGAAGTAGTTACGGAAGATCCGCCAGTATCGAAAAAATAGGCCGCTTACATCATTGTTCTAGTTACGAGTATATCAAAACGATTATTTTGTTAATTACCAGAAGAACTTCCAGTTTATTTAACCTGGGGTTGTTGCATCAGTCAATATGCTAAACCCGTATCACTTATTATTGTCAGGGCGGGAAAAGACTTCTTTCGCTTTTAGCGATAGATACCAACATGATTGCTTAACAGAAAAGTATAGGATATTATAACATAGGGCAGTGACCAATTGGCCATGACAAAAGTAATAAACCATTCATAAATACCTATATTCGAAAACTCAATGGTATTACTGTTTAACTGTGCCCATATTAAAGTTAACACATGCGTAATGGAGAGAAGGGATGAGTATATTGTAATTTGGTGGAGAGACTCTGATCACATGCCTAGTATAACTATTTACACTCAAGAAAAACGTAACACTGGATATAAAGGAGTACATGTGTGACAATCCTAATCCTGCCGTCAGCGTTAATTAAATTGAATCTGGACTCGTCTTAAAACACAACACGATTCTAATCCCGGCGGTGTGCGCTACTATGTGCCCATTGTAGTATGGCGCGTCGATGATGAGCGTTTAAAACACGTACTTTTACCAGCCTTCGACAATGTATCCCGTAATCCCGCGACCCTTTCGCCACTGTGGTACGGTGTATTTGTCGACCACTCGTACCGACGACTAAGTTTGCCGTCAACGTTGCAGTCAAGAAGCGAGTGCGGATATGCCGTTGACGGACGTGCCTTCCTTGCAAGTATTGCACCCGTTCGTGTACGGTCAGAAACAGAGCCGGTAGCGTTGTATCGTTAAATAAGGCGAGATTTAGTCGAACGGTTGACGTTGAAACGTCTAGCAACAACAATTTGTAGTAATCAAAGTAGTAAGTCCCAAAATTCTGTTTCGAATTTAATTATTTATTCTTTGCATTTCGTACATTGAAATTATTCAATAGTTGCAATGAGTTTCTCGTTTGCAATCCGAGTACACATGCATTGATACAAAAGTTGTATCAAACCGACTACATGGAATTAAACATGCGTGCTAAATATTATAGTTGTACCTTTTTTATCAGAATAAAAATCTCAAATTACTTGTTGCGTGTTCATATCTCTTGAGTGTATATATGTTCACTGTAGTCTGATATATAAAGGAATGATCCTCTATCCAGATTAGTTCCGTTTCAAGTATTGATAAAGTGATCAACCATTTATTTCGTGAGGGATGTCATTTGTTAGATATATAGACCAATCACTTACATTAATGAACACTGGGAGATCAGAAAAAAATCATAATGTCGACTATGAGAAAAGGGGGTCTGGTCAATTTGTGTGCGTTGCAATCAGAACGAGATCAAACATATGGCCATATTTGCAGGTAAGGAAAGACTCCAGACTGGCACTTGTGAACACTGTTTTACAATAAAGGACCTGTTCGTACACTGTTCAATTCGGGCGAAAAAATCCTTATTATTGGGCCGAGCCCCGGTAGCTCAGTCGATAGCGACGCGGGCTGTCAATCCAGGGGTTGTGAGTTCGAATCCCGGCTCGGCCAACTTCCTTTCAGACGTTTAACAAAAGTCAATGTGACATACGTCATTCGTCTTCCACCAATTGGCTAAGTCTATGTGGGAAAGCAGCCAGTTGTTTGGGAAGATTGTTGTGTGAAACCAGAAAAAATATGAGTAGGTGAACTGGCCGCCGTAATATGACTGAGAAAATGTTAAAAACGGCGTTAAACCTCAATCAATCAATACTTTTTATTGGCAATATTGTTATATTTTTGATTAACTACTTAACACATTTTTTGTTTAGCTTCATCACTTATAGTATAACGTAGGTTTGGGGAATTATATTCTTTTTAACTCTTTCCAACATGCAGACGCTTTCTGACGCCTCTGCAGCTGACGACTTTTGAAAACATTGTAGCAAAATGAGAAGTTCTTCGAAACGAGCAATTTCTTTTTTTGCCACAATGTTTTAAACTTTTTCAGTAGTTGTACCTTCATTTAAAGAGATGTTCTGTGTTTTTGTCTTGTTGTTTTTAAAGAAGTCTGCTTCATATTTGCTGTATAAAAGAAATGGTTAATAACACGATTCGTTTTAGCAACGTTTTGTGACGATAACGACAATTATATGAGAAAGAGATGACTGTTTTACACTTTTGACTATTGCACATCAACTTGAGTAGAAAACTTCCCTCATTTTGACTGGATATTTGGAATATGATATTTTGATCTATGAATATAGGAAGGTTGCTCGGATAGTTTCATAACAAAGGGACAACAGTGCATAGTTTGTATCTATCAAACAATGTGTCTGTTCCCCCTTTTCAGTTTCTGTGAGATCTTGATAACATACTACACCTTTTCCACGAGCTACAAAATTAATCATCATTTCAGAATTCATTAAACGAAAAATCGACTCCTAATTAATTTCTTGGGAAGCTACTGTCGTCAAACAAAATTACCCTGTCAATCTAAACGTTTGTAATGGATTTAAATGTTAAGGAATGGAATTCTCTGAATAGACAACTTGGAAGCTTCATCTTAAATGAGAAAGATTAAAACCAAGACCGTCGGGTTACTTCCAAGCAATATTTTAAACACTTGAGCCGTCCCGCGAGAAAAACAACATTGGTCAGGCTAACCCGGACAGACACTTTTCGCCTTCCTTGTATTTTCTGTTTCAGGCATCATTACTCTATTTCTTGTTAGCCCTGAGACGGAATGTGTCGACCCGGATAAGCAGACTGATCTGGGTCCATACATAACGCAGTGTCCATGATGTTGGTTTCCTCTTGAAACGGCTCACTTTAGGACAATATAGTTGTTGCTTTAACTACAGTTGTGTTTGATTGCAAATATAGTCTCAGTTTAAGTTTGAATGTGCTTGGTGTACGCTATACAAAAGTCCATCTTTTCTCCTGACCGTACCGTACCCATTTCCCTAAGACGACCCTGGATTCCGATGGTATATAAAGTGTATTTTCCGAATATTTAATATAACAAAGTGATAGCAATCGCTCGCCCGTGTACAAAGATAGGGAGCGGGGATAATTTTGCCCCATGTTACATGTATTCAAAACATGTAAAGATTAATCGAATTTGGGAATAAAATGACCGGCATTGGTTGTGTGTGCTTGATCGTTAAGTTTCCGAATGGCAGTCAGTGAATCCAGTAAACAGTTATACCTACAGGTGCTGCTGTAGAGATTCAGTCAGTGAATCCAGTAAACAGTTATACCTACAGGTGCTGCTGTAGAGATTTATGTTTTCAGTGTTTACATTCAACAAGAATGATGCGTGGAATACAACTTTATAACACGGCACTACACAATAGAAGAAACGCTCATACAGACACTTCATAATAGCATTTTTATTTGTTCTCCCACACTTTCCCTACATTATACTATCTACGTATTGGATCATATATGAAATATGATATTGGGCATATAAATGGACCGGAACGCCTAATCAGATATTTTCGAAACACTGCAGTCGAAAAAAAGGTAGACAAGGTTCAAGACCCCGGTCAATTCATTTTCAAAAACGTTTGAATTGCATTTAAGAAAATTATTTTGGTTAATGCATGCACCTTGTACCGTCATATTAGGTTTCTAAAACGAACCCGTCTAAGGGATTAAGCTGAACATTCGCATTTCTGAACAGTGTAGGTTCAGATCGGTATATGAATCTACTCCTGCTCATCAGAATTTACACAAATTAAGAAAAGCATCTAACACGTGCATATTTCTATCGGACTATTTGGATTCACAGGGTGATCTTGATCTACACAATTCACACAAAATCAACTTGTATCTGTGAGTTCATGGGCAATGAGTATTACTTATTAATATTGAATAAACGTGTATCTTAAATGATCCTAATCCTCCATGTTCGCTAATGTTGTTTTATGTTGTACATCGTCTTATAAAAAAATACTCTTTACCATTCATCACACGAAGACATATGTCTGTGTATCTTCTGCAGACACGACTGGATTTTTATTATAAAATTGGCAATTCCTGCATTTGTCACGGTGTTAGCAACGCTCTTCAATAAGTATGCTTTTATTTAGAGGCGGTTATTGTATTGTTTACTTTTTTCTATTTCAGATTAAGTGTGTAAGTGGATGATCTAAACCATAAGTGTATGTCTATTTACAGAGGGTATAAGTGAATCTTTTATGTCTATTTACAGAGTGTGATATTCCACGTGGAAGTCCATCCCCAGCACCCCTGGTTCAAACAGTGTGTGACATTCAACTTCTTCCCGAGCCCCACGCACGAGTTGGTGTACAACCTGTTTAATATGATAGCCATGTACGGCCTGCCTTTAATCATCATCACCCTGTCGTATACCCTCATACTAAAGGAGATATCCCGGAAAACTAGACAGAGTAAAGGTATGAACAGTTGTTGTATGCAGTTTGCAGTGGACTCGTTATCAGGTCATATCACGCCAAATACATCCACGCCAAATACATCCACGCCTAATACATCCACGCCTAATACATCCACGCCAAATACATCCACGCCAAATACATCCACGCCTAATACATCTGCGCCAAATACATCCACGCCAAATACATCTGCGCCAATACTGATCCAAATAGACCCTAAAAACGCTGTTGGCATAACCATGAGTGTATACCATGAGTGTATACCATCACCATAAGGCATTGAATATATGACACTTAGTTTGAAATTATTTTTCGTCCAAAATGACGGTAACCATTTTCATGTGAATGTTTTCTTGAATGAAACATGACTCCCCATTGTCTTTGGATCACCGTTATGCCTAGAGGTAACTCTGTTCAACGTGTGACAAATGAAGGTTGAAACTGGTTTATTTAAATGGATACAAAGCAGGAATTTATTTGGTATATCGTGACCTTTAACCCGAAGTCAAATGAGACTCATCAATTACTTTCGTGCGAAGGTTTCATTTGCTGATAAAGACTAATTTATTTGTTTCAGCTTCGTTTTTCATGTAAACTTAAATGAGGCGTCCCGCGAGAAAACCAACATTATGGCATCTGCGTAATGTATTGGCCAGATCAGCATGTGCTGTCCTCGCAGACTGATAGAGAAATGATTTCTGAAACAGAAAATCCACAGGAGGTGAAACGTGTCTGTTCGGGTTAGCCTGCGTGGCATGCTTAGGCTGATCAGGGTCGACGTTTTACGCAGATACCACATTGTTGTTCTTTTTCGCGAGACGACTCAAATTTGTTTATCAGGAAAAGAAAGGCAACAAGAAACCCATAGTTTACACAATCAGCGCAGCAGTAATTTATCGCCTGGGTAACCAACACCGCTGATATGCTGTTATGTAAAGACAAACGTCACTGACATACATCCCAGGAATTGATTTGAGTTAAACTATATATTTGAATTATCATACGTTCGAGTGATGGTGTCATATAACGTTATGCCTTACTTAAAAAGATTATATCGTTGTGTCTATTAATTTGGTATCTAACGTCCTGTCTTGCAAAAACAAGAATGCACAAGAAACATGTGTGTCGCCTTAAATGGCAGTAAGTGATAGCAAGAAGAATAGACGGATGAGATGCTATCAATATATGTCTGGCTGCCATCATGCGATAAAAAACCAGTGTATTGTTTTGTTTCTCATGCAAAACATTTTGATGTAAGCGACTGCAGGCATTTGATAATTAATACAAAATGTGTATCTTATTTTAGATTCTGCGACAACAGTTTATAATTCCACAGGGCATGATGCAATTTTGTGTTCATTAACATTTTACAGCCATTTGCAACTTTCAAGGACATAAATGTGTTAGTCGAGAATATTACATCGTGAGCTGTTTTGCTTTTCCTGAAAAAAGGTTTACAAAATTTCAAATTGGATTTCAATGACTTATTTCGTCGTAGGGACGGACACATTTACGAAAATAAAAGCTCTTTATGAGCAAGATCTGTAATATCGCTTCCAGTAGTCGTGTATTGAAAGGTGTCAGAAAGCTTTTTTATATTAAAAAAAGTGAAGGAATACGAGCATAAGCTGCCAATACCCATATTCTATAATAAAGTATGATGGGTAGACGGTCAAACGAAGAAGAAGTGCTCTGTATGCGCTATGACAGAAGGCATATACTTAATACTAAGTAACTATATTCCATTTTACAGAAGAAATGCAAGAATTGAATTCCGCAAAGACGAGGGGTCGCTTAAGAAGATCAGCTGTTGGTAACATAGAACGAGCAAGATCAAGAACATTGAAGATGACAATAGTTATAGGTAATTGGTATTTAAGCTGTGTGTTGTGATTTGGTGGCATATATTGACGTTTTTATAGTCTCGTTTCTCAAGACCGGTTATTGATTCACATTGACGTATATATTTCTAAAGGGACTCTAATGCACTTGCGCAATCTGGTTCGACTAACCTATCAAACATATGATGAAATATGTCCATCTTCCGTAGAGTTTCCTTCAAAGTATATTATAGAATCGTTTGATTTGAAAACGAATGACCCATAACTTTTGAATTAGAAAGTTTCGTTTGGATTTGATTCAAAACAAGCCTTCTTCAATTAAATCATATTGTACCACTCTCTAGGACGATCGCTATGCTAATTGCCATCTTATATTATTATGATAGCGTAATGGTATACATACATGGTCAATGATGACATGTCTACATCCTGTAGCACATATGTTCATACCTGGAAATTGGTCTCAAACACTATAGTGATGTGGGGTTTTCCATGTATAAAGTAGTCGGCCACATCCTATAGCACACGTTTACAGCAATTGAACGGATATGACTGAGTGATGTTTTATTATGCATACAGAGCAGTGTTGATCCCGATCAGATGACGCCTTTGTTTGGAATGTTATGAACCATGTTTCGTATATGGAGTTGCATATACGTATGCATTCAAGTCATCGGAATGTATCGTATACAACAGTGTGATTTCTATACAGAATTGCATACAATGTAACGGACTTTGTTTTTCAACAATGCTTTAATATTTATTTTGGCATAGACACACAGTGGCGGTGTATTAAGGTTTAACTATATTAACGAACACTTACTAATTTAAAGCTATATTTAGATTCAAGCTCCGAACGAATTATTTTGTGTTAAGTACATTTTAAATCTGAATACATCCCAGAGTGTTTGTATAATGAATACATTTTTAGACATACATTTGCTCACGAACAAATGGTACATGTATATTACAGTTGTGTTGATCATGTGGATTCTGAAGGTAGACATTGCACCTGGCGTTACTGAAAACTTTTGTTAGATATCAAAATCGGGTTTTTAAGTAGGCTTATTTACTGACTTTGGTCCAAACGAAATTAACTACAAAGCAGATACCGACCGCCGGTTCGTTCACGAGCCGGGTATTACACAATTCTTTAAAAATGGTAGTTATGGCTTTCCTTCCCTTGCCTTTGTGAGGTCGCCAAATGACTATATGACGAAAGGCCAGGAAAAATAAATTAACATCATCGTCCCTCCGTTGCACTTAGCATTTCGAGTAACTATCTAGTGTTACTATTATTTGACCAATAGAAATTATAACTTATACAGAATATACTGAACATCTTGTAAGCACTATACAAACAAAAATCAAACCAGATTACAACCCACTCCAATATAACAAAGAAGAACGTATGCTCCTTTGGGACAGCTTCGGTTAGTCTGGTCTTGATGATTTGCTCTGTAATTAGTCCCAGTATTAGAGAGATATCCCTTCATTAGAACTATCCACAATGAACGGTGCACATAAAAAACCGACCAAAAGCCATTTGCGACAAGTACAGATTTCGAACAACCAGCCCATCCACGTAGTCAGATTTGGCTCAACATTGTTCGCTTATTAGTCATAAAACGTTTTAAGAGTCTACTGTATAACAGTTTTCATTTCGATTATTTTGTATTAATGTGCTGGTTGGTCTGTTTAACGCATAAAACAACTAGATCAAGGTTGGTTTACACGACGCACTGTCCGTATATAGAATATAATATATAGTGTCAGCGGTCCTCAGACTTAACGAGAAAGGTTCTACGTCACAAGAAATACCCATGTAACGTATTACTTATTTGAAATGAAGTCCTACTTTCTCCGTCTTCAAATTCATGAAAATGGAATGGTTGAGATTTAATTCGAATGACTTTAGCTTCTCGATTGCATTACTTAATTGAATGAGGTTTAGCGCCGTTTCCGACAATGTTCCAGTCAGTCCCTTTGAGGACACGAATGGCGGTTTAAGTTTTGTTAAACGTCGGAAAGAATGTTGTCCTCGCTGATGTTCACACGTCGTACCCTTGGCGTACAGCCAACGTTACGTTACTGAGCCAACGTAAAGGACAAAGACTGCGTCACATGAAAATAAAACAGTCATATGCCGAAATAAACGCAATACGGTTTAACGAGAAATTTGCATATCATCTAAGTATCTTTAAGTAGTAAGTAAAACCGACAAACACATATCTATGACACAGCAACGTATTAGGATAAACGAGTCTGTTTGTCGTATTATGTCTAAAGATCAACACACTAAAATAATGATGTTGAACATCAGGGATGCATTACTTATTGCGTATAAACACTTTTTATAAATAATAATTTTACTTTAAGCATTTCATGTCAAAATAATGCGATAAAGCAAATAAGGGAACTCTCTATAGCCTTGACAAATATATTCCAGACATATGGTTTTGCTGTTATACAAACATCATCCACCTTGCATAAATAAACACAAACGCATGTTGATAAGTAGACGCATATCGAAATAATATTGAGAGTGAAAGTCCGATAACAAAAAGATATGTTAAATTCTCGCAAAAAAGGACTGTATTACAATTGGAAACCTTATGTTCAAGGTAACAAACACCACTATAAGTGTTGGTATAACTGAGTTAGGGTGCAAAACAACAAGACGGTTGTATAAAAATACAAAACACGTGGGTTCTAGAAATAGAAAGCACTGATCTAATATTAACTTAAGAGTGTTGGTCAGCGTCTAATTAAATAACGCGAAACTAAAAGACGGCAACACCTTGTTATTTTGTTGCAGTCGTGATTTGTATTCAATCATGTGTTGACCCTTTCAATCATACAGACGCTTTCTGACGCCTCTGCAGCAGGCTTCTTTTGAAAACATTGTGAAAAGAAGAAGAAATTGCTCAAAAGGACCAATTTCTCCTTTTGCCACAATGTTTTTAATTTTTGTTATTAATTGTACCTACAGCTATAGAGGTTTTTCCATATGTTGTAGTATACATATTCAACATCGGCTGCTGTATGAGGGATAAGGTTAAACCAACGATAAAAAGAGTGTTACAATTTTGATCTAAACAATGATGAAGCTATCTTTAAGAACATGGATTGCGCCATGTTGGAAAACAACCCAAGCGCCTCAAAAGAATACATGATTTTCTGAATAGTATATTTAAAACAGGCTTGTTTAAACATATTTGAAAAGGATTTAAGCTATCAGGGTATATACAATGGTTTATCTCTAAGAACGTACATAACGTCCTCAATCAGTCGTGATGGTACTATCGCAAAGAACAATTGGTAATGAATAATTGTGTTTTTAGCTAACAATTGATATAAGTATTGCAAATAGTAAACCCTTTCCACTAACAGACGTGTCTGCAGCAGACAACTTTTTCTCTCAATGTCTTCTTTGGCAATAATGTAGTCAGCTAAATTCAATGATAGTACTCTCACTTCTAGCGTTGTTGTTCATATGTTGGCAAAGAAGAGTCTTACGTCGTCTATTAAAGCATTGATATATCCGGATAAAATGTGCGTAACATGAAATAAATACGGCTTCCGGTTGACAGTTAAGTATTAATAAAATGACGATTATAGAGTCGTGGACAGTAGGAGGGTTAATGGGAATCCTTTTTTGGATTGAGGTTAAGTAACATGTGATTAACCCATTTACGGACAATAAAACCTGGACGAAGTTTACTAAGTTCATTTAACCCAGTAATGGCTACTAAATCCCTACATTGCAAAAAAACAACAATACTGATCTGATTTTCTCACATATATACAGCATTGAAAGGTTATATACATTCTGTATTATTATACCTCATTTTCATTGTCCATATAAGACTCCCATTGACAAAAAGTTGTTATTTTTTACTGTCAAGACAATTGTACCACGTGACCATGAGACAGGTTTTGTACTGTCTCATGGTGGTATGCAAATATTTAACTGTCCAATTCAATTTGGCTCCGATTGCAGTGATGGTCATGCATATACATGTATTCTTTTTTGTGTGATAAACGCTAAGATTGGTTTCACATCACTGCTGATATAATAGTTGTTTTATTTATTTCAGTGAGTGTATTTGTGTTTTGCTGGACGCCATACTTTGTCCTGGCAGTTTGGTGGTGGTTTCATAGGTAGGTATTTTGTAACTATAGTAACACGTGTGCGGCGAAAACAGTCTTGATTGAACTTCGTTTTATAATAACATAAACTGATTTTAGCCATGCTTTACGAAAACCAATGTGTAAGCTGGTGTGTATTCAGTTTTGCCTAACCCAGTATATAGACACTAGTGCGACTACTATGTTAAACGTTATTCTTAATGATATGTTAGTAAAACCTCAGCAAGGTAAATAGCCATCAATTGGATATACTAATTGGTTGACGCCGTTTAAAGGTATTTCAGTTATATCTAGGCAGCCAGTTCAGCTAAGTGTTTTTCTTGACTTTTCGCGTCCGTACTATACAAATCATTATTCCTGGGTAGCTACATATTGAAATCAATGGTGATAGACGAACAACTCAAGTCACAATGATCTTTGTTCATCACCGGAAAGAACAAATGAGCGAGCCATGGTTTGAATCTACGATATCTGCATTGATAGCCCTCTGCATTACCTACTGAACTATCGCAGCTCATGCAAACGATTGGAATGTTTTGTTGATTGATTGGGGTTTAACGCCGTTTTTAACAATTTCTCAGTCATATGACGGCGGCCAGTCACCTACTCATGTGTTTCCTGGTTTTCTCACGCCAGTAATATACACAATAATCTTTCCAAGCAACTGGCTGCTTTTCCACATAGACTGAGCCCATTGGTGAAAGGGACATGACGCATGTCGAATTGACTTTTGTCACACGTCGGACAAAAAGTTGGCCAAGCCGGGATTCGAACAAACAACCCCTTGATTGACAGCTCACGTCGCTACCGATAGAGCTACCGGGTCTCGGCTGGAGTATTTTGTCCTCAATCTGTAATTTTATTTTGGAATTTAGTAATGTTACCCAAACAAGTGTTTTTTGTTGGT
>JAUELF010099887.1:0-12922 GCA_031471495.1 Clinocardium nuttallii | reverse complement strand
CCCCGGGTAATTAGTGGTAGAGCGTCCGACTCGGTTGGAGGGGGGGGTGGGGGTCATGGGTTTAATACCAAGTAGTACTTGTAACTTAACCAGGAAACTCCGTAAACGGAAATCAGTGTAAAAACAAAGCAATTCACCAATATTGACTGTAGCCCATTAATGTGCGTCCTTTGTTGTATTGTAACAAATGTAGAAAACAATCGATTGTCACATCCGTAATATGTTAGTAACATGTACACCGGATGTACATGTAGGAATTACCGGATGTAATAGCCAGACGTGGATCCCTTTTGTATGACATCTATTAGTTACAAGCGAGGATAATTCGTGATCACTTCTCCGTTGCCTGTCCTTATATATGTTCATTTTGAATAGTTATATGGATGTTCAATGCTTAGTAGCTCTCTTCTCCTCAGATAAGTTATTACTTGAACACTTTCCCCACTTGCAAAGGCATCTTTTAAGCACATGTAGCAGACGATATTAGAAAACACTTCGGCAAACATACATATTGCTCACTATGAACATTTGTTTTCTTCTGCCATAATGCGTTTTAATTCTTTTCAATAATAACATTTGTTTTTAAAGAGATTTTCAGATGTCTGTATTTGATGAATTGTCCTTGTAGTAAAGCTTCTCGTATCATTTATTTTACCTTTAGATATATTTAATTAAGAGTGATATTATGTCATATATTTGTCGTTTTATATGTAATAAGTGTTAATTCCTCTAGAACGTGTGTGTAATTGTCATCTTCAGTTCGACAAAAAATAAAGAATATATCAATCAAATTCATTTACTTCAGACGTAATAAAATTGTAATTGAAATTCATCTGCACAAATGACAATTAAAGCGAACGTAATCTAATAATGTTCAAAATGTTTCATTTCGATGAAATGAAATGTATTTGATTCTGAATGCAACATTTGTCAAAACACCCTTATGTCTACATTGAGATAACTTAAACGATGTAATAACAATAACACATGGTTGCGCGAATGACCACCTGACTACATACGTGACTAAATTTTATTGATTGTTGTTCAACGAGTGCAACGGTTTTCCTTCTAAACAATGTTATTAAGCGCTATTGAAGTAGACAAATGAAAAATGGAACTAGCTATATCTAATAATAATGATCAGAAGTCTTTTTTAATAAATTCTGATTTTACTATAGGAGTTTATCATATACTTTGTATTGAATCAAATGGATGTGTCAACCAGTTATTTCGCTCAAATAGAAACAAATGGAGGGAACGTTGCATAGAGTGTTGCCCTTAGCCGTCCATAAATCTGTGCGAAATGATCATAGCCGTAGCACTCGTTTTCATCTTTGGGCGGAATTTACTCACACTTAATACACAGATCCAGTGTCAATGGAGGCTGGACGAGTTCGTGTTTTAGCGGCTTAGGGCTTATGTGAACTTCACGAAAAGATGTCATCAGTCTTAGCAAGCTCCTCGTCTGTTGGCATCATTCCTTTATACTTCATATAACGTGTTATCAGTGTCATGGGACCTTAGACGATATGGGGTAACATATAGACAAGATTACAATGTCATAGCTGCTAAAACTTTCAATTTGTTGGTGATATTACTTTATAGTTCATACAAACGTGAAGTGTTAAATTGGCTTTGATGCGCTTACGTTTACCCCACCGATAATACATGTCAATGTCACAGTTAAGTGTAAATGACGCTTCTACACGTAAGCATTTCACCAACCGAAGTCTAAGGTCAAGGCCATATTTTATTTTGTTCTTTTGTAAAGATTGACTACATTGTGTATTAAAACCACGTCCTCGCACTATCTCTTTTGATTTTTTTTTTAGATATTCTTGATATTTCATACCTTGATATAACGGTTCTATAGACGAGTTCACGTTTACTTTACCTAGACTAAACTTTAAGGTTAAGGTCACAGTGACTATAAATATCCTTTTGTGTAAATAATACATGAGTAATACCATCAATTCATGTTTGGAATATTAACAAAATATATCTTTGTTATTTGTGTTCAAACACAACAGCAACCTTCAGTTCGCTATGAATAATGATGATTAAATTACAAATTACATGCAGTAGGGACGTGGAAACTAGCGATATCTGTTTACAAGGTCCAACAATACTTTGCATCAGTCTTTCAGTCAATGACTGCGACAGTTTAATTTACCTTTTTCCAGATTTCAAGTATGTCTTAATGTTGCAACTTTCTTCATAGAGAACTGACTTTCACCATCTAAACATTTTTATGAGAAAATACTGTTGAGACATTGTTTGAAATAACGAAATGACTGACAGTCATCGACATGACCGATTGTTTTCATCCCAGCACTTTTTCCAAAAGAGATAATATTTCAAATTGCTGCGAACAGTGGCTATATCTCAATAAATGTGATTCAACGAAACGTCAGTTGCCTTTTAGTGTTCTGGGCTTACTTCGAATGATGTCAAGTATTTAATTAGAACATGAATTTTTATTTCCTGGAAAATGCCTTGGGTATATTTTTATCCCCAATGGTATCACTCAATCTGCACTTCTTTGTATTCATCGTAGATGAATGCCAATCAACCAAGACATTTCTAGGAGAATACATTTGAGTCACAATCACACAACCAGACAAAACAACGAATTTCATTTCGAAAATCGTCTCCTACTTAGGTATAACACTTTTCTCTTTAAAGGAAAGAGAAAAAACGCATGCACGAACAAAAGCTAACCTGAATGCAAATGTGATCAGTGTAGATCTAGGTAATCCTGCGCAATCTGATCTGATCTTTAAAAAAACACTCAAGACTTAACTGACATAAATTGGACAAATTGATCATAAAACATGTTATATATAATCTTTATATAATATGTATGTGTCGACAGATCTTGTTATAACAGTATGTGTCGACATATTTTTATATAACATGTATGTGTCGACAGATGTGTATATACGCTTGTCATAAATAGCCTAAGGCCGGCCGTTTTGGAGAACAGCTTATGTGTCTTATGTATTACAGTGAAAGTGCCCAACAGCTTGATTCAAGAATACAGAAAGGCTTGTTCATGTTCGCTGTATCTAATACGTGTATGAACCCCATCGTTTATGGTGAGTAAATTGTAAATGTAACAGTCATTATAACTCGTGCAACGCTTCTCCTTTGTAAAGCAGTTGTAGAAAATCAGATACAGTTGTGATAATATTTAGTTACAAAGAAATTTAGTTGCACTTTCTCTTTGTTTAAATATAAGCCGTCCTACGTGAAAACCAACATTGAGGGCTCTGCGCAAAGTCTCAACCAGGACCAGCCTAACAATGCGGCAAAGGCGAACCCGGACAGACACTTTTCGCCTCCTGTAGATTTTCTGTTTCGGGAAGCCTCTATCCCCAGAGACGGAATGTGTCGGCCCGGATTAGCCTGCGCATAGACGCTTATGTTGGTTTTCTCGCGGGTTTGCTCATACATATTACATATATATTAAGGACTGTTTGTGCCTTGACTAAGGAACTCCACCACGCACCAGGTATCATACCGTGCAGGCTAACTAAATGACCATGACGCTCTCATATTTATCCGGTCGAACTAGTATAAAGACAGTTGAAGTTATATCGATCTGTTTTCATTTTACAGGAATGTTCACGACCTCGTTCAGAAGGGAGTTGTATAAATGTTCTCGATGGATCAAAAAACGCTTTGCGACAAATTACTCGAATGTAAACTGTACGCCACAGAGATCATCTCTAAATAGATATGCCGATGCTTATGTGTGACAAATATATTTACAAAACGTGCT
The DNA here is from genome assembly GCA_031471495.1 of Clinocardium nuttallii. Taxonomy (NCBI): domain Eukaryota; kingdom Metazoa; phylum Mollusca; class Bivalvia; order Cardiida; family Cardiidae; genus Clinocardium; species Clinocardium nuttallii. Next base: position 9,138 of record JAUELF010099887.1, on the reverse strand, counting down.
CATTAGCAATTGCAATTTTATTCGTAGGCTTTTTTTGTGAAAATAAACACGATTTATCACAGTTTTATGTGTGGCAATAACAATAATAGCAATGCTCGTAGCAACAATATTGCATACATCAGAAGAGCTTTCGACAATCAGAGACTAGTGCTGGCAGGCGTTTTATATAATGTGCTTTAAATGATAACCAAACTACAAAGCGACGTTAACACTGACAAACACCCTGTTATTTGAGCATGGACGTAATTTAAGATGTGTCATATCACAGTTTCACAGTATCGGTTTCGGAGGCTCATACATTCGAGCATTGGATCACCATCGCTCCTCTACAAATCACTCTACCTCTGTATCATTGCAGGACTGTTCACAATTAACTTAAAACGGGAGCTCGTCCGATGTTGCGCATGTCTAAAGTCGGAATGGGGAAATCGGAAGTTCTTGTCTAACGGAGGCACACAAATCGGCCGTGACTACACACAAAAATCTCTCTACGTTCGGACGTCTTATAGTTCAGTGAGGTCTTCAGCTTCCGGTGGAGTAAAAATCCACCTCGATAAGCTTAACAACAGTAAAGCAAATCTTACAGTTAGATATGAACCTGTGAACATTGATTGTGTTAAAGCAACACCCAGGACAGAGGTCCCAAAGGATCTAAATGACGGAACTATCAAGACTGAATCTAGAGTTAACCTGAACAACTTCATCGCTGTACAGCTACCGAGACAAGATCAACATACATCATAGTACAACAGAGTACCAGTTGTGCTTAAGTCAACTTAAGTCTATATAATTGCCCGATATAATAAGCAAGTGAATATAATTTGCATGTATTTTAAGCAGCTCGATAACGTCAAAACACGTAACTAAATGAAAGCGTCGTTATTATTTCGATAGTAATATTTAAATGAGTTTTAACCAACGAACGGTGGAGTTTAAATTACTTCTCAGTGAATTACTTCTACTTTAAGCTTTGTCGTTCCAAGTAAAATGATCTCTTAATGGTATTATTGGTAATGATGACATCTCATAAATAGTCTTTGAAATGAGAGTAAAGTGAGCAATTGCAACATTTCTCATAATGTACATATCACGGTAATACAATTATAGTCATTAATTTCAGCAAGCTTTTGTCTTTCAGCTCTTTTTATTTACTGGAGTTGTGATATGGACTTTTTTTTAATGACATGCTCGATTATAATTATTAAGCATTTATAGCCTATTGTTACATGATATATCGTGGACTCGCAATAGCTCGATTATGTGATGCTTCTTATATATCGTAAAACTCGAATTAATGTTTGAAATCAGCATATCAGCAGTTCTGATTGCTAACACTATCAATAAGAGTAGCTGCTTTGCTCTTTCCTGGTAATTGAGCCGTCCAACGAGAAAACCAACATTATGGACTGCGTAATGTATCGACCCACTATCAGCATGCACAGTCCGCACATGCCAATCCGGGCAGACCAATTCCGTCTGAGTGGGATAGAGGTACATATTCCCGAAACAGAACATCCACAGGAGGCGAAAAATATATGTCCAGGTAAGCCTGCGCGGCATGCTTAGGCTGATCCGGGTCGATACTTAACGCGGTGACCACACTGTTAGTTTCTCGAGGGACGGCTAATATGTTTGATTCACTGGCTAGCTTTCCATAGTGAATATTTAAGTATAATCGAAACTCCTTTAAGTATATTTATGGCTTCATGAAAACACTGAGTATCGCTTGAACACGTCGATAATTCGAAGAGGTGTATTGGTCCCGTTCGATTTCAAGTTATTGCGAGTCCACCTTACCTAATTTGGGAAGATATTGTTTCTGTAACAAAGTACAAATGTTGAAAAACGGTAAGACACAGAATATCATTGACTGATGCTGAATTCTTCATATCGAGTTTCTTAGGGTAAAACAGCTATCAGTGATGAAAGTCTCGCTGGGGTTCTATCAAAATTACCAGTACCTTGGATCTGTCACATGAACATGAATGCTTTGATTTTATTTCTGAGGTCGGTCATTTCACCCTCGCAAAGCAGGTGTACATTTGTATAGGATAAGTGTATGGCTTTTAATGTATAATGGTCAGTATACTAATATTATCTGCGAATTTTCGTAATACGTCTGAAGTCGTCATAAATTGATTGTACACTCAGTCATTGCAGGTAGTCAAAGACGGTCATGCTGAAAGGTCGTATTCAAAATCGGGCTACTCCATATTTCTTGTTATACGTGTTTTGGAATATTCTGATAACTTAAAGACAGATCAAACTGGTTTCTAGGGAGACAGCTCCTCCTTAGCTGACTCACCTGAATCTGTGTTGTTTGCAAATACTTCAAAAATTGCCTTTAGCGCTTAAAGAGTTACAAGTGGTAAGTGTATATTATCCGATATGTCTGCTACATTTTCTATTAAAGGGTAACTCTTTCTCACATAAAGACCTTTTTTGACGCCACTGCAACAGACGACTTTTGAAAATATTTTTGCCAAAGTAGAAATTGCTCCTGGTGAACAATTTCTCCCTTTGCCAAGATGTTTTGAACTTGATAAAAATATATTATCCTTTCAATTATAGATACTGTTTCTATATTTTTCAAAGTTGCCTGTAGCAAATTTATTGTGTGATGGAAAGGGTTAATTAAATTAGTTGACTTTAAGTATCTTTTGTTAGATTGTTGTTACTGTTGACAATTGATTTACCAACGAGCTCAAGTCTCAGAATATGTAGAACAAAGAAAGAATAAATCAATTGCAATAAGTTGACTTGCATTATATTCATATTTCCAAACTGACAAAAAGGAGCTGCGTCTAAGTACATGTAGCTCAGTCGGTAAAGTTATCAATCCGCAATGGGTTGTGAGAACGGAGTCGAGGTCAGCCATCATCTTTTTTGAAGTTTAACAAAAATCAAAGCGACACCGCAATTCGTCTTCCATCGATTGGCTAACAGTCTATGTGGAAAAGCAGGCGGTTACTTGGAAAAAAATGTCGTGTGGAGTACTGGTGCGAGAAAGCCGGAAACCTTATGGGTAGGTGAACTCGCCGTACTGATATATTTAGATTTTGAGAAACCTTATCACGGCTTTCACTCGTGACAAGTTACATGGTATATTAATACTAGTTACTCGGCGTTATTGTCATTTTATTTATTGGGGTTAAACGCCGTTTTTAACATATTGTCAGTCATATCACGGCGGCCAGTTTATCTTCTCATGTGTCTCACACAAGAACCCCACAAAACATGCTTTTCAGGCTGCTTTTCTTCAAATGGTTAATGAAGAATAATTTACATGATTATTTGCTATAGAATGTAAAGTTTTCCATGGAACCGATCTGTTGACCTCGTTTTTAATCTCAGGTGATCCACACAATTCCATGACGATTGGGTATTATGTGTAACTCCAGACCGTTAACGGAGTTTTCATTTGATTTGTTCCTATGACCTCTTATGTACATACACATGCAACCGCCAGTTTGACCTTAATTAATTTATATCAACACAACCGGGATGTTGATAATAGCTCGAGTCTATTTCCATGGTACAAGCTCATAATAAACAAAGAAGGTTTCATGTATCTATGATAAGTCCTCATCAACACGAGTTTAGTCTATATATAAACATATTTGCTTCCTTTATTCGAAACTCTTGAAATATCTGTAACCTTAAATGTGAATGGCTAACAGCTCATCCAATCAATACCCGGAAAACAAAATCAACTAGGATGCATTGCATGTCCAATGGGGGTGAATATCTGTCATGCTCTCCATACGTACGGGCATCTGCAGAATGTTACATAAAAACACTCTACACATATGTAATCGGATCGTTATTGCCAATACAGTTGACTCGCGATGAATCGAACTCGACAGAGTTAAGTACGAGTTACCGTCGAGTCCATTCATCGTTGAATTAATGCTAATTCGTGTATCTGTTGTCATTTTAGTGATTCATTATTCAAAAAGCGACCCGATGATAAAATCACACCAACGAAACAGCACAGCAGCAGTTCTGGCCGATTATTTCAGCAATCAGAACATTGTTTACGTTGTTTTCCGAAATATCCGTTCCAGTCAATAGTTCGAGTAAAACGATATATCCTGAAATACGGTTTTCATTTGACTTGGTCCAAATCTTAACGAAGTCCAACGAAATCTCTTTTTTTACAGGATTTCTTCCCACGCAAATGGATTGATTTTCAGACAATAGAGTCATCGAGACTTTATGATACGGAAAGCAGCATGCGGAAAGTGATCTCCGAGTTGAAACTGTCAACAAAGGGTATTGTGTAACTTACGTAATCATACTTAAATTGCCCACGCTGTTTAGTCGACCATTCGTTAAAACGTCCTTTTACTTTTGATATGATCAGCTTGATTACAAAACCAGTATAATCTAATGGCACTGAATAATTTAACTAGCCATATTCCGGTCAAGTAAATACATATATAACTTCGCATGATCAGGAAACCACCTACACACTAGTAATAACTGAGAACATAAAATATAAAATGTGCTAACTGACCAATGCCTTTATAATATGTATGTTATTTGCGAGGCATATTGATCTATTCATGCGTGGAAAGACTATTCCAATTATAAATTGAAGTTTGACGTGGATAAAAACAGTTTACCAGGGGCAATAGTGACCCACTCGATCAGCGGAAGGTTGCGTGATTGCTGTTGTAGTATCACAATAACAGTAATGGTAACCAGGCTTAACGATGTGTAGGATACTTAACATATGGCATAAACAAACATCAATGTTGTTGAAGTTATGTAAAACCTCTTTAAAATCACTTCATATTTCGTCCTTGAGTACACGTTTAGGGACATGAAAAATAACAAGGTTTTAGATTGGCGACAAACAGGCGACCTACTACGACAAGACAATAACAAGATGTTCAGATTTTATCACTAATTGTCACTACTGGGATCATTCGAGGAACGCCGTCAAAGCTTTCTGGCACCTAATATGTAATTGATCCACGAACTAGGAAAATGCCTTCCGGAAAATTAGACAAGCGTAGATTAAATCTGACTACTCTGATCGGAGGAAACATTGTCCAACATTGTTACACTGAATCGTTGTGAGACATCTCTGACGATAATTAATTGCCCTTTCTGTCCTGTGTATTTAATCAATTGTATGTGAGTCATTGCTTCACTGTTATGCCCACAGGTAAGTTTTCTTGTATCTCAGTTCTAATTCTTTCAGTTAGTTGTGGTCACAAGACCACGTATCATAGACCGAGTTATTGGACATGGGGTACTTTTGTTCAATTAGTGAGCTTCCTCAGGGGACGGCAAATGACAACAAAGAGGCCTGGAGTCTGGCACTAAATTAAATATAGCTTAATGCATATTATTTTTAAATGTTGAGCCGTAAGGCAGATTTGTTCGTGGAATACGACAATATACTAAGCAACATTATGGTATTTGTGAAACATGTAGATACAGATGTATGTACGAGTGTGTCAGTACAAGTTAATTCAAATGAAATATGTCAAACACATTTTCATTGTAACTGATATAGAGGTACTAAGATTCAAACCAGACTGAACAAATCCGTAAGTGAATCTAGACTTTATATAAAATTGGATTGTCTGAAGCGCCGCTTGATGTTGACTCTTTCGCTCGGCCATCTTTATCTCTGCCATGGTTCGCTATTTTGTTCTCTATTTCTTAGAAAGCAAACATAGGCGATAATATTATCTGAATGAGTCTTGTGTTATAAGACAGATCTCCGGTGTTTATCTACACAATAACTATGGGAGCAGTTGCTACAGTTGTAATTAGTTCAGCCATATCATACGTTATCAAAACGGCAAAGCAGTAAACAATCTTGACAAGGCAGTTGATAGAGAGAATATCAGGAACTTTCCGCATCTTCGCAAGTCATCGGTTGTCCCATGATTACGCTTGGCTATTTTCTTTTTAAATCGAAATTCCCGTTGCGCCACTTTCCGATAACGTAAATGCATCCCTCATTTCGGAAACGTTCACTTGTCAATATAATGGTCGGTAACTAACCAGTCGGTTATGTGCTAATATGGAGACGGCGTCGCTAACATGGGCGAATGAGGAATAAATAAAATTAAAGTTTACATTACAGACACATATTTCAATGCATTCTGCGGTCGAAGAGATGTGTTTTTCGCGACCCGGAACGGTATTGGAATTAAGGGTGTTTTTCTTTGTTTCCTGTTTTACGGTTTTGTTTTAAAACAATGCATACGAATAACCTTGTACACGTCCAACCTATTGAAGAGGTGGTTTCAATTTCTAAAGAAGATGTCTGCCAAGAGTCTCATATTCGCAGTTCATTCAATGCAAATCTAACCAAGATCACAAACACATTCATGTCACCACATTATTCTGCAATCAAGCGGATGGCTATAAAAATGGCCCATACTGGAGTATCAAAAGAGTACATACATAGCAAGAAGAAGGTCACAGTTCCCTTTAAATATTAACATCAACCTATACAAGTATAGAACAGACAACTCAGTGTTAAACTACCGCTTGGTAAGAAATAAATGGGCGGTGCTCAAAGAAAACCAACCTCGATGTTGTCGGTTTCCGTAGTGCGCCTCTCGCATCAATTTCAAGAATGGCCGAAATGAATGTGTAAAATGAGGAAATTTGTGTGGAAAGGCAATGGGCAACAACGGGCACGATTTGCTCCAGAAATGATCGCAAAAAATACATTTGGCTGATTTGATTAAATTTCTTCAATTCAGTATCTTAAGCCATTTGCCTGTAAAAGCATTTTAGGACAACATTTATTTTAGGGTAATGAGATTTTCCAAATGTATTTCCTTATAATTATTTAAATGTTTCTGCACTTTTAACGTGATGAGCACCTCATGAATATTCTGACAGTATGACAATTGTTAAGATGTTCTTCCCAGACAACGATTTAGCATAACAAAGTTCACAACCTTTTGCCTGTACACACTAGTTTCTCCTTTTTATTGCGTGCTACATGTAAAAAGCCCTACGTGAAATACTCTTATTGCGTTACAGCTACATAATGCTCCTGGTTTTTGTTGATGGTACGTCCTATGTTTTAGAGTAGTAAACCCCAAGTTCCCATTAGTTACGGAAAACTATATAGTTAGTTGTTGTACTGTAAACACGATGCAAATAGGCGTTTAGTTTTTCCATCCATCATTCAATTAATCAGTAAGTGTGACAGGACACATGTATCGCGACAAATAACCATTTTCAACAGTCAGGCAGTTTCTCCTTTTGCCGATATTCATTAATTGTTCTTTCATCTTTTCTGAGCCACACCGTATACATTTCACCAATGAATGTGTCTTTAATAGTACAGTGTTGATCAGGACAATATATCGGATGTAGATGAGTGTAGGAACAAAAAAGGTTTTGCCACAGGCTTTGATTTCCATAGGCTTCCATCGCCGATATGTCAGTATTATCATGTCAGTTTAACAGTGGTGAATAAGACATACCGATATAACTAGTAAAGGTATTCCGGTACAGGCCAACCGTCAGTACACGGTAGGGCAGTCCGTGTATTGTTCTTGGAATGACCTTACTCTCAATGAACCCTTGGTATCATGTTCAGGGGACCGACGCTGTATCCTCAAAAATGCAGTGTCGGAGAGCGACGAAAACCAACAATGTGATCTCTGCGTAAAGTGTCGAACCTGCTCAGCATAAACATGCCGCGCAGACTAATTCGGACAGACACGTTTCACCTCCTTTGGATTTTCTTTTTCAGAAATCATTTCTTTATACCTATATCCCTCGGAGACGGAATGTGTCGGCCCGGATCAGTCTGCGCGGACAGAGCAGGCGGATCTGGTCAATACATTACGCAGTTGTCATAATGTTGATTTTCTCGCGTAACGGCTTTTATGATGTGATAGTCTAGCTTTCAAGAACGATCAAAGTTTTATCGACATTTACACATGACATTTACACATGACATTTACACATGACATTTACACATGACATTTACACATGACTTTTCTAGAAATGAAGTTTGAGTTTGTTAAATGATTGCAAATTCTCCTGAAAATCCATTTTACCGTTTGTACATTTTATTATTCCTTTATTTTCTTTTTAACATATTGTTTGTTCTTTTATGCAATACATATATTGAATTGAATTTAGTAATATACATTTATATTTGATTTTCTAGGTGCCAAAGGAAATATGTAGGTGTATGCAAGCAATACTTCCTATGACGAGACAGCACATAACGGGCTATCTCACCTGCAATCCGCACTGTTAGCCTTTTACGTAAAACAATTATTATAAACTATTGTTAAATTTAAATGGATTGGCCCGATTAAGAACATAGAAGAGTCTTTATCAGGAAATTCGGTGCTAAAAGGAATACCGGATCGTAGGATAATGCTTCTTATTGTCAGTAATAATGGACTGCATTTATCTCTTATGAATTTATAATTATTCTTGATGTTTTAGGAATATGTTTTATAAGCGATGGCACTTGCATAAACTTGTATCAAAATGTTGGTATTGATCAAGCAAATTAATATTACAAGACGTACCAAATACCGTCTATGATTCGATTCAAACACACAAATCAAAACATTGTGACTGACTTGATTAACAATTAACTTTTACAACGACTTGTACATGTACTCTGAGCATATATACTCATGTGAAATAAAAAATGACAATAACGTATTAATATGTTGATTATCCGCAGGAGATGTATCTATACTTTATTACAGAATTCGTCTGAAGTTCAAAAAGATCGAATATCAATCCAAGAGCAGGCAGACACGGCTTGAAGCCAAACCAATAAACCGAGAATGTTGTTTTAATTAATCTTTTCACATATATAATAGGTCTGCAGCTGACGACTCTGATACCATTTATTATTATCGGAGCTAATATTGTGTGATGAGTTACTGGAATCAACAGTAATATATACACATAATGAACTACGATTTATACGGTGTAGATACTGAACTTAAATATAACTCGAATCAAAGCGCCAATGGCACAGTAGTGGCGATCGTATGCAACAACTACAAAATAAAGCGTTTATAATATTGAGATTTAGGCACAATCGAATACCAGTCTCGCGAGCTATTTATAGAACCTTTTGGAATTTCCAGATTTGATAAAATTCCAGCTTCC
>JAUELF010099777.1:2482-15767 GCA_031471495.1 Clinocardium nuttallii | reverse complement strand
GAAAACATAGTGACAAAAGAAGAAATTGCACAAAACATGCAATTTCTCCTTTTGCCACTATGTTTTCCACTTTTAGTTGTAGGTTATCCATTAAATTATAGAGATTTTCCAATTTTTTGACAAGATATGTTCAAAGTCGTCTGCTGCAGATTTTTCATAAGAAAAGGGTTAATGTGTCTTTCTTATTTTCATAGCATCATAAAATGAAAAGATTAATAAACATATTTTCAATTTAATTTTTATCTTCATAGGAGCCGTACTCTTTACAAGAAAAAAATACCAACAAGGCATTTGCTACCAGTGTGAATCAAGATAAACCTGCACCTCCACACACAATGCTTGCCAATTAGTTTTGGAAAACCGAGTAATAAGCCACAAGATAGTTGTAACCAGTGTCAGAAGCAGATCTACCTGCCCATCCATGCAGTTTAATATATGGCTCTGCACTATTTGCCATAAAGAACAAAAGGTTTCGGTAAACTTCTGACAAAAGATGGATCAAATAGCATGATGTGCAGGCTTTTCTTAATCTACACGCATCTAAAATAATGGTTGATTTTCTATTTTTATGACAGTTTGCTTGCTCCATGCTTTTCTATCAATTGTTATCATTTCAAAACATTTTCCAATGCAAAAAGAAATGGATGAATCATACTCACCAGTTTTTGCTCTGATTGTATTTTCATACCAAGGACTGTCTTCACTGTTTGTAAGTTGTCTGCCAGTTTGCGTACACCAACATTCATCTATAAGAAAAATAATTTGTTTGCTTTGTTTTATTGGGGTTTTATGCAGTTATCAACAGTATTCTGGTTATATATGGATTATAAACCAGTAATTCTATGGCTAGGAAATTTGCTTTGCCAAAAAACACTCCAGCATCAGCAAAGCACTTTCCCTAGCTAAGTAAGAGAAATAAAAGTGGAATGCCAATAATGTAAACAATGACACAGGACTAAATAAATACACCCATTAGAGCAAGCCAAGCCACACGAAAAGTGACCTTTAGAAATTTACTACCAGCGAATGTGTCTGATTGTGTTATTCTCTGTTTGCCAAATTTGAACATCAAAGGCTCTAAAAGCTTTTAGATAACAAGTAGGTTTTGAAAGCATATTATTCTTATTTAAATCATTACCAGTATTAAGTTTTACGAAAACAGGTCAATTTCGTGTGGCATGGGTATTGCTATAATTGTCTCACTGATCAAAAAGTAATGTGTTCTGTATGTGTTCTAAGTCTTATGAAATAAATGAACCCAGTATGAAATAAATTTTCTAGGACTAAGTCATGTATATTTATAAGTAAATTGATAGTAAGTTAGTAATTCATTTAACATTTTCAACTGATACCATATTGTAAGAACCATCTGTTTTGAAAATGTGTAGATTTTAAGATTTTAAGAAAAAATGCTTGTATTGAGCAATAATTTCTTTTTTCCACAACACTCTCCAGAGTCATCTGATGCATAAGACATCAACAATCATCTGTATCTGAGAAAAGGCCAGGTACAGTTTTGTTTGACACATTTTATAATCCACAAATGTGTCATTTACCTTTTGAGCTATCAGACAGACAACTCGGGCGAAAACAAATATGTCCCCCTCACCATCCCTCCCCCTAAAAAAAAACCCCAACTAGTTTTCAATAAAAACAAATAATATTATAAGAGAAGCATGATGGTCCTAAATTGCTCACCTGATTTAATAGAAATCTCAGTTTTAAATGTTTTACAATATGCATACAAGGAAAACAAGTACTGCCAGTTTGTGGTCATATTTATCAATGGATCATAATATTTCAAGGAGCATTTGTGCCAAATTATTTAAAAATCATGCCTATATGTTTGTACAAGAACATATTTTTAAGTTTTCACTATATTTACATATTAGGAAAACAAGCGCCATGATTTTCAATGGATCAGAATAATTTGAACAATTTTGGTAGAGGTTCACCCAAGGAACATTTGTGTCCAATCATTTTCAAATCAGGCCAGTACTTTTGGACAAGATTTTTTGTTAAAGTATACACATATAACAAGCTCCGCCCCTTGTGGTCATGCTTTTCAAAAGATCAGAATAATTCGAACATTGATTGTGGAGGGTCACACAAGAAACATTTGCGCCAAATTATTTTCAAAATCAGGCCAGTAATTTTGGACAAGAAGATTTTTAACGTTTTCACTATACACATTTAAGGAAAACAGGCCCCAGATATGAAGATTTGAATGGACGTTAGAGGAATGCTGGACAGTGAGTGATCACAATAGCTCACCTTTAACACTTCGTGATCAGGTGAGCTAATAAGAATATGTATACCCATCACAACAATACTATATATAATTATTTCTTTAAACATAGATTGTAAGAATAAGAAAGAGTATAGCTATTCTAAAATAGTAACAAGAGACCCAAGAAGGGCCTGTATTGCTCCACTGCCATGATGCAAAATAACCCTATCCACTTTGAGCATGAAGGCTAAAACAGCCTAACTCTTGTTGGCAATCAATTTTGACCAATTAGCATGACATAAAGGAATCTACTAAAGGATCAAGCTAGTAATATTTATGTATCATAATTTGATAATCAGGCCTATCTTCTGAGATGAATATTTCTAAAGTGTTATCTTTTAGCCATAAAGAGTAAAACAGCCTGACCCCTGGCATTCATCTTCTTTGACCAGTCAACATTAATTGAAGAAATCTGGTAGAGGGTTATCAAAGGAAAATTTCTATAAAACAATTTGAAAATCATGCCTTATATTCCAAAAAGAATACTACCTATAAAGTTTTGTCACAATTGGCCCAGCTAGTGATAACAGAACATAAGTAATTTGAAACAAAAGGTTAATGTGCCAGTGGAGCTAATAAAAACATCAAAAATAAAAATTACATACACAATACATTTACTTATAAATGTCTATACTAAAGACAACAAATCACACTAAAGATCAATTACCTGATATGATATATTTATATGTATAAAGTTGTCCAATTTGAAAACATCCAATTGAAAAAATATAACATCTGTAGAATTGGAAGTTAACATTGGATACAGAGCTAAAACATTGTGGGATACATACCAATTGACCAACTTATCCATTTCTGACAATGTTTTTAAATTTTAAAAATGGTCTGCTTGAGGTTTGTCAAAAGGTGGCAGTATCAGGTAATTGAATGACATTAATAAACATAAAATAACATAAAGTTGGTCATTTATTTGGTAGTCAACCTGCAATGTTAACTACTGCAGTTAATTCTACTTTGATAATGAGTTTTAATATATGTATACCCTTTCTTTTAGTCAACCACTTATAGGGTTTAGCAACTGCAGTCAACTTGGCTTTGACAAAGGTTCTAGTATGTATACCTTTGTTTATAGACACCCATGCAATTTAGGACTAAGCAACAGCAGTCAACTTGGCTTTGGCAAAGGTTCTAACAGGTATACCTTTGTTTATAGTCACCCATGCAATTTAGGACTAAGCAACTGCAGTCAATTTGGCTTTAACAAAGGTTCTAGTATGTATACCTTTGTCACCCATGCAATTTAGGACTAAGCAACTGCAGTCAACTTGGCTTTAATAAAAAGGTTTTAATATATACTTTTCTTATAACCAACCATGCCTCTTAAGTAACTGCATTCAATTTGGTATTAACAAAGGGCTCTTTTTTTAAATATTTTCTTATAGCCATGCAACCATACCACTTAAGTAATTGCAGTCAATTATGTATTAATAAAGGGCTCTCCCTTTTATATTTTCTTATAGCCAACCATGACACTTAGGTAACCGCAGTCAATTTGGTAAAAATAAACAGTTCTCCATTTTATATTTTCTTATATAGCCACCATGACACTTAGGTAACTGCATTCAATTTCTGGTATAAATAAAGGGCTCTTCCTTATATATTCTCTTATTGTCAACAATGCCACTTAAGTAACTGCAGTCAATTTTGCATTTACAAAGGTTTTTATTATAGACTTGTCTTCAACTTATTTGTCCTTGAGAAAGGGCTCTGCCATATACATTTTCTTAAATAGTTAACTTTGCCTTTTCAGCTACCACAGTCAATTTGGCTTGGACAACGGGTTCCATTATATAATTTTCTTTCAAGTCAACATATACTTGTCTTATTGCCAATCATGCCATTTAAGCTATTGTAGTCAATCTGGTTGTGACAAATGAGTCTGTTACATACATTTTTTTCTAGTCATTATTGCCATCTAAGCTATTGCAGTCAATATGGACTTCGCAAAGGTCATTACAGTTTTCTTTGTAGTGAGCATTGCTATTTTGACTTGGACAAATGGCTCTAGTAGACATGTATACAGTTTCTTATAACATTTGAGTATCAGTTATATTTAAGAATTATGAATGTATGTATGTATGGGAAGTCTTAGTTTGTATTTTTAACCCTTTCAAACATTACAGACGACGTTTGAAAACACTCTAGCAAAAGAAGAAATTGCTCATAATGTGCATTTTCTCCTTTTGCCACAGAGTTTTCAACTCTATTTAATAATTCAACTCTCATTTATTTGGATTTTTCACACTTTTGCCAAGACATTTTTTTAACGTCGTTTGCTGCAGTTGTGTTGTATGTGGGAAAGGTTTACCCCCACCCTCCCCCTTTTTTAGGTACAAGACAGCTTGGCAGTAAAGAAGACATGATAAACTCTTTCCCACTTTTGAAAATATTTTGGAGAATGAGTACACGCTCATGATGTCAGTGAGGTTGATTTTTATGCTTACAGAAATATTAGCAATTATCAGTACTTAAGTTATTACTTTTATAATAAACATGATGACATATGTGATGCTGTGTCTCTTTCTTTCCTAAGTCAGAGTTATTTACTGTAATTGTTAGTTGTAACAACAATATATACATGTATACGTAATATTTTCATGCATAGAAAAGAATTGGAACAGTTTGACTCCATGCTGGAATCATTCAATACGGAACTGAAACCATGTCATTACATGGTGGAAAAGTAGGTATACAATGTGAAGAGAGTGTTCTAACAAACCTCTGCGCCATTTACATCATCATTTTTGTCATTATCGTCATTATTATTGTCAGTTATGTCATTATTGTCATCCTGAAAATCAACCACACAACTTTACATAAATTATAACAAAATTAATTTACAAGGCACTTAACATTATTACATGTTTACATTTACAAGGCACTGTACAATATTACATATCAACATTTACATGGCACTTTACATAATTACATTATTAACACTTACATGGCACTTTACATGATAACATGTTAACATTTAGATGTCACTTTACATTATTATAAGCTAACATTTACATGGCAATAAATGTGCACACTATTTGGGCATCACATACATATTCGACGGACATTCATGACATTGAGAAAGATCAATTTTGGAGAGGAAAATCAGTCATGCATAATTTTGAAATCGAAGCAATGCTAAGAGTTAAAATGAAAGTTTTTGATAAAACAAATAGAAGAGAAATCAATCCATTCTTACGTTTACAAGCAATCATGGGATTTTGTTTGAAGATTGCAGAGAAAATTGACAATTATTTTATTCTATTTACATTACTCTAAAGACATTTTGATTGATTGTTTGTTTTTTTACGCTGCTTTCAACTATCTTTCAGCCATATCACAGCATTTCCTGGGTCAGTTAACAGTATTACTGGTCCATTTATTCTGACACCAGCAAGTCAGTCGTAATGCTAACCCGCACCCTGAGTGCCAAGGATGGAATGATACCATTTTAAGGTCTTTGGTATGGCAAGGAAAAGGATCAAACCTGGACGTCCCTCATCGAAGGTGGACGCGCTACATGACCAAGTGGTCCCCATTTTGATGGTAGTTTATGTGCCAAGATGAAAAGCATGTTAAGCTGCCATAATAAATACAAATCTCTACAAGAAGGGTTCATAAAAGCTAAAACAGAAACACTTAAGGAATTTGATCTATTATTGTTTTCAACATCAAAAGCAGATGCGTTTTGTTTCCAAAATATAATTTCAAATTATTCATATAGCATATTCCAATATCACATTTAACTTTGGTGCATGTAAGTCTTCTTATCTTGTAAATATGAAAAATACAGGACAAGATGGTTTGTTTCTACTGTGTCTTACATAGTTACAAGTCTGTTTGAATATTTTACCGCTAAAATGAAGCAAATTAAGCTAAATATCTTCAACCAAAACTAGCTGATGTAATGAGTTGTATTTTCACTTTAACCCTTTTTGTTCCTCAATTTTTAAAATGGACTTGACAAGCTTGCATTGGGAAGAGTCCATTACTAATTCTAGCAATATCAAGATAAAAATCTAGAGTTGAGCAGTCAACAATAAAGAACCTGGTTAGACGGCACACATGCGCCAGCTGACCTGGCTCAATACTGGTGGCAAAGGTAATGTATCTTAAAACTTAATAGGAATATCTTGGCATGTTTTGTCAATGCCCCTTTTGATACAAAGGTATACAATAATGTAGATGTATACCCATCAGCTAGTTAAGATTATCACTATGAAAATGCAAACCTCGATCTACAGCAACAAAAACATTTTACTAAGCAAAGAACTTTCAAAGTTTATGATACGTAAACATATTGAAAGTGGGTCGTAAAATACCTTTTGGCCTTTTTGAAAGGTATTATTGCCTCTAACAGATTACATTCCGTTTCCTTAATGTTAAAAGTACCACAAAATTTAGTTTCTCAGACATGATAATATTTCCAAATGACTGTTTAACCATTTCCACCTGTAAATGTATTTTGGCGCATCTACAGCAGACAACATTTGAAAACTTTGTGTCAAAAGGATATATTGCTCATAATAAGCAATTTCTCCTTTTGCCACAAAATGTTGTCAACTCAATCAAATTGAAATGATTTTCTATATTTTATGCAAGATGTTTATGAAGTTGTCTGCTGCAGATATGATGTATGATGTAAAGATCAAAGAACATGCATGCCACTATGATGTATGATGTAAAGATCAAAGAACATGCATGCCACACTATTGGAACATAGTTCAAGGAAAACCAGCCATTTTCCTGATATGGTTTGCAATTTGCAAACTAGACAAGAGAACATAAACTGTCAAGTGTTTTTATAAAACAAAATATGTCTGCTGCAAAAGCATATAATAGTGAATAGTAGGGGTTTACTGAAACCTTAAGGAAATGGAATGATTCAAATACATTTTACAAGTCTAATGTAGAGGAGGACAGTCAGAGCTAAGGTCGTAAAAAAACATGTAATTTTCACTAATGCAAACCTTGGGATCGTCTTTTTGGAATCTATTCCTCTGTGGCAGGATCAAAGGTTAGGTATTAGTAGAGTATTCAGAGATTTAGATAAGGAGGCGTAAACTGGTCGTTCATCAGCAATATCTCTCTTTAACTTGACCATGCCCAATGTTGTGTGTATCTTAAAGAAATCTCTCACTGAGATGATTCTTTTGAGTACCACAACATAGGGTTTGAGTTTCAAATAAGGATTTTGGTATGTCAAAAACGCAACTTATCTACAGCTCTGGTATTAAAGCAAGTTTAAATAAGTTGTTAGTACATTTTTTTCAAAACAATAAGGACCTTCACAATGATATACACTGGAGCCTTGTTACAGCATGGTATTTGGAAGCCATTGTCTAGATTCCACGGTATAAACAGGTTTAACTTAATCAAAAAGTTCCAATTAACAAACACCAATTTAATAGCAATGAAGTTTAAGCCTTTCCTTGTCAACAAAATCTTGCAAGTGCATAAAACCTTTTTTTAGGAGATTTGCAAATTTATTTGTATAAAACCTATTATGAAAATATGACCGGAATTTTGTGAATCTGTTTGAATAATATTCATTTTTTTCACTTCTGGTTCATTTTAAGTATAGTTGTACTAGAACAGCTGTATTATGAGGCTCAAGAATATATCTACACATTATTCTGCTTTATGCTTTTTTAACTCTTTCCCACCTGCAGCATATGACTTTTGAAAATATTGCGGCTAAAGGAGAAATTACTCAATTGAGCAATTTCTCCACTGACTACAAAGTTTGCAACTGACTATCCAATAATTACGCTTTCATTAATAGATATTTTCTATAGTTTGCCTTAGATGATTGTGAAGTCATCTGCTGCAGATTTAGTGAAAGTGGAAAAGACAACATTTTCCTACCCTTCTATAGCTATATTACATGTCTTTAACCCTTGCACACATGATGCCTCTGCAGCAGATACAATTTGAAAAGATCATGGCAAAAGGAGAAATTGCCCATGATAAGTCATTTCTCCTTTTGTCACAATGTTTACAACTTTATTTTACAATAATTGTTCATTCTTTTAAAATGTTTCCATATTTTTCACTTAATGTTTTCAAAGCAATCTGCTGCATTTATTTTGTATGTGGGTAAGGGTTAAAGGATGATGGTTCAATTGCAGGAATTTAGTATGATAAGGGTAAAAAACCTTCAGTTTTTGGAAACATCTTATTACTAGCAAAATATGATTTGGGTACAAAGCTGACATGATTACTAGAGACATTTCCTCACATCAGATGTTATAGCATCCCCATAATTCAGAGCATCAAGTAGGGAAGCCATGATTTCCATGATTTCATATATAAAATCTCATGACTTACACTTAAATACCTATGCATAAAGCTCCCATGACTTACGCTCAAATACCTATGCATAAAGCTCTCATGACTTACTCTCAAATACCTATGCATTAAGCTCTCATGATTTACACTCAAATACATATGCATAAAGCTCTCATGATTTACACTCAAATACCTATGCATAAAGCTCTCATGACTAACGCTCAAATACCTATGCATTAAGCTCTCATGATTTACAGTCAAATACCTATGCATTAAGCTCTCAGTAATTACGCTCAACTACCTATGCATTAATTATCTATTTTCAAAGTAAATGTTTATAAATCATCAATGTTGTCTGTATTTGGGGAAATATTATGACATTGTGAAACAATAGAAACAGCCTATGGCATATACTCACAGCTTCAAGGTCTTGTAGGGAGGCTTGTTTAGGCTGGCGGTCTAACCTGCTCTTTAACATTTGTACCTCTTGTCTCAGTATTTCTACTTCTCTCGTTCTGTAAGATACATTCAATTGAAAACAAGTAACAAAGTTTCATTGATCTGTACATAATGGGATGATAAGTGACATGTTAAATGCATTTGAAAGAACACAGTGTTGATGGTTTCACACAGAATGGTTCTCACTATATCTTGACAATGGTATTACAGTGGCCAGTTGACCAAACATGTGTTTATTGGCTTTCTCGCATCTGTTCTCAACACAACAACTGGCTACCATCAACATAGATTATTAAGCACATTGGTGGAAAAGGAATGACTTAATTGAAAGTGATTTCGTCAACAATTGGAAAGAATGAACGGGCCAGACTGTAGTTCCTACTCACAACTCTAAATTCTGTTGTTATCAACTGAGGTATCACGGTTAACCTATCCTGCAGCAGACATCTTTTAAAAATATTGAGGCAAAACAAGATATTGCTCTTGATGAGCAATTTCTCCTTCTTTAATAATATTTTCAACTTGATTAAATTTTAATACTTTCATTCATAGGGAGTTTGTTTTCAAAGTTGACTGCTGCAGGGTTGAAAGAAGTAATTGAAGAAAGAACTTACCTTGCATCTGATTCATGACTGACTCGGGAATCCATCTCTGATTTCATTAATTTGTATTTTTCTTCCAATTGATAGACCTAGAAAAGATAAGTCATTTTCACTTTAAACTCCTAAAATAACTAAGTTGTTGGAACAATTTTTTTTATTCAACATCAAATTGACATTACATATTGATATGTCAGTCAGTTCATGGGAAAGGACAAGGTACAAGTTGGTATTTCTGAACAATGTAGGTTCTTTCAGCCTTACATTCTGCTCTGCTTTATTAAAATCTATACATATTGCTAAAAGCTGCAAACAAGCTTATATAAGAAATACAGGAACATTGAAGATCTTGATCAGAGTGTGTGGATGCACATGATGATGTGGATATGCTCTGTTCTGTAAAGCTTACTTGTACTTTTTCCAATGGACGGTCTCATATTGTGTTGAAATAATGATTCAAATACATACGCTCAAAATGACATCACCAAAATTGAAGACACAGTAGAGCAGAAATAAAAGTTTGACATTACTAGCCTGCCTATCTTAAAAATGACATCAACATTTTTAAGCTAGAGCTATCACTGAAAGTGATGAATACTCCCACACAGCACTCTGTCACAGGACAGCATTGGAAAAAGATGATTTTTTGGGAGACTAATTTTATCAGGTAGTAAAATTAACCAAAATTCATTCACTGCAGGCGTCCATCCATATCTTTTACATCTCACACCATTGAAGTAAGTTTTAGATAAGGGAAAAATTGCACTTGCTATAAAAGCTTCCTATAGAATTTCATTGAATTCCATCCCATAGTTCTTGAGCAATTATTGTGCGGACAAGAATGTTTGTATATATCACTATATATATTAATCAAGGGGCCATAACTCTGTCAAAAAACACCCAAATGGTATGCCATCTGAGGCACTGCACATCTCTTCTTAGTATAGAAGCTTCCTATAAAAAAATATTGAATTCCACCCAATGATTGCTGAAAACCAGTGCAGACAAATAAGCAGTGCGATTGTCTGACACAGTGACTCCTATATAACCCACTTAAACTTTGAATATGGGGGTATATATATAATAAACCAAGTTTCAACTTTGTATAAAATCTGGTAAAAAAGGTTAAGTAAATGATACGTACATCTTGTGGTATGGTTTGAACACTTCGACCCAGCTCTCTCAGTGTATCTCCTGTTGAGTCCTGCCATTTAGCAATGCCCTCTAGTCTGTCATGCATTCTCTCTGACAAATTATGGGCGGACTATAAGGAGGAATCAGAAAGAAAGCATGTTATATCATTCTATCAAGGATTGATAAGAAGTTTATATCCTTTACACCTGGAATTATATTTTCACCATTTCCCTCATATAGATACAATATGTTTTGATACCTTTGCAGAAGTCAAATTTCAAAAAGATTGTGGCAAAAGGAGAAATTTGCTCATGATGATAATTTCTTTATTTTGCCACAATATTTTCAACTGTATTCAATTATGATACTT
Source organism: Clinocardium nuttallii (assembly GCA_031471495.1). Taxonomy (NCBI): domain Eukaryota; kingdom Metazoa; phylum Mollusca; class Bivalvia; order Cardiida; family Cardiidae; genus Clinocardium; species Clinocardium nuttallii. The sequence goes on along the minus strand of JAUELF010099777.1, from coordinate 4,609 downwards.
TGATTTACAGTGGTTATTCATATTTTTTCCAAGATGTTTTCAAAGATGTCTGCTGCAAATTAGTTGTATGTGATAAAAGGTTAATTTGGGATAATTCTTGTAAGATTTGAAATGATTGCGAGAACAGAAGAAATTGATTGTGATGGTCAATTTCTCCTTTTTCCTCAATATAATGTACGACATGAAAAATTATTTTTGAAACTATCTATATGTTCTTGGAAAAAATCAAAGCATAAATTTTAGTTATTCAATAATTGAAGAGTATTTTTTTAGTCTTAATGCCATTTTTAACAGTATTTTTAAAAGCTGCAAAACGCATACACTTAAGTAATGATTTGGTTGCTTGACTAACTAAAAGTTTTACGAAATAATTTCTGTAACATATAGATATATTTATAAGCAATAGCCTATGAGCCCCTTAACCAGGAAATGAACCTTCAAACTTTGTATCAAGTTTAGCTCCAGATATGCCTGCTCATAATCATCATGACTTGCTCCCCATCCAGTTAAATTTGATTATTGAAGAATCTTTCGATAGTCAGAAAACAGATCTGATGGTAGGAATTTGAGGGCTAATTTGGATCTACACTGGTCACAAAAGTCAGAAAGCCTATAGTCCTGCTTTAAGACTGATAATTATGCATTTGTTATAAAGAAATATATCAACCCTTTCCCTATTCACACATGCAGCCATATTTTAAACCTGTCTGCAGCAGAGGACTTTTTAAAAAAAATCTTCTTGTAGCACAATGATTTCAACTTTGTTCAGTAAATATACTTTTCGATTTTCTTAGAATCGTGCCTAGATGTTTTAAAAGTTATCTGATGCAGATGTGATGTATGTGAGAAAGGGTAAACATATGAAGAAAAAGATTCAACTAATACACTTAATGTACTAAATCTAACATAGTGACTTCTAACACTTTGATCCACTAACACTCGAGGGATATTCACACAGACAACCATGGCTACTTTTACCAATCAGTCATTCTAAATATCATTCTAATTTACAGAACATTCTAGATCTAGTTATTCAAGCAATATAGTTTCTTAAAATACTGCCTTAACTCTTTCCCACAAACAACAAATCTGCAGCAGACAACTTTGAAAACGTACCCAATTTTTTTTAGAAACTCCCTTAAATGAAAGTACAATTATTTCTTCTTTTGTCGCCATGTTTTCAAAAAGCTGTCTGCTGCAAAGGCGTCAGAAAGCGTCTATATGAGGGAAAGGGTTAAGAAATTCAAGGTATTGAGACTAAGTCAATTTTGAGAGATAATCATGTTTCAAGGTGACCAATGATAAACAGTTAAACCCAAAATCTCTTAGACAGACAATGCTTGATGCCTCTGCCACATACAACTTTTGAAGCATTGTTGGAAAATTAGAAATTGCTCAAACCAATGTTATCAACTCTTGATCAAAATTATGCTTGCAAATATTTTTGAATAAATCATCTGCCACAGAAGCATGAAAATGTGTTTGCATTGTGGGAAAGAGGTCCATGGACAACCAGGTATAAGAAATCAAAAATGATCTCTTATAAATTTTGAATGATATTTAGACATGAAAATAAAACAGTTGGGAAAAAACGGGACCTAGATTCATCATGAAAGTGTAGAAGTCTCTAGATCTCACACAGCTCAACACTTAAAATGAGTGATATTTCTACTACAGTCTAATGTATTCAATGTACAGTGAAATCTAATATGCAATGTGTCGCCTATATGAATGAAACAAACCCAGATTCCTTCCAAAAACTGTGCGTGCATGCTCAGATTTATAGGAGAAACATCAGGCTAAAAGGGTCTTCTTGCAACTTTTTTTCAGCTTTTTTTCCCATAATCATACATTCATTTAGAGAGATTTTCCATAAATTGTGTCTGAAAGTTTTGTTGCATATGACAAACAGGTTGATATAAGAATAGCCCTAGATCAGAAACTAGACATGACGCCTGACTGACCTTACTCTTGAACCTGCTTATCTAATGCCAAAACAGGGATGTAACGAGACCCCTTTTGCCTTATATAGCCCATAATGCATTGTGATATATATAAATCCTAAATACATTGTGATGAAAAAATGAAATTCAAATTGATTTCTTACAAAATTAGCAAATTATCTCT
>JAUELF010099666.1:0-15768 GCA_031471495.1 Clinocardium nuttallii | reverse complement strand
ATCAACTGCTATCCAATAACGTACTGTATCGGTGGTTTAGCCCGATTCGTATTCAAGAACGTATTGTATCGGTGATTAAGCCCGATTCCTATTCAAGAACGTACTGTATCGATGGTTTATCCCTACTATCCAATAACGTAATGTATCGGTGGTTTAGCCCGATTCATATTCAAGAACGTACTGTATCGGTGGTTTAGCCTGATTCCTATTCAAGAACGTACTGTATCGGTGGTTTATCCGAACTACTATCCAATAACGTACTGTATCGATGGTTTATCCCAACAACTATCCAATAACGTACTGTATCGGTGGTTTATCCCAACTACTATCCAATAACGTACTGTATCGATGGTGTAGCCCGATTCCTGTTCAAGAACGTACTGTATCGGTGGTTTAGCCCGATTCCTATTCAAGAACGTATTGTATCGAAGGTTTTTGGGGATATCGGTTCTCTAGCAGAGGCCTCCATGATACTAGTACAACATTACTATATGTCGAACAGGGAGGGTCCTCTTAAGACATGGATACGAAGGCTATAATCTAGATATTCATTGGTCGCAAAGGTATGTAAGTCGGTTTTCTAAAAGACAATGCTCATGATTAATCAGTTCTCATCAACCATGTTTTCATTGGGCTATATATATATATAGATTGATTAAATTTATCAAAGTTGTCGCCATTCTCGCATTTCTTACATAACTTAAATGAATCTTAAACATGTATATATCTTGGATATCTTGCGTTATCTCGATTTCTTTCAACATTGGTACCGCCCAACAATGATATATTGGGTAATTATTTAACCATTTACCTGTCATCCTTTTCTTCTATTTTGTAAATGAATGCAATAACATAGTGAGAAACTGGGGAACTTATTCGGGAAATGAAAATTAAAAAATTGCTCTATGTGAGCAATTTTTTATTTTCTCACAATGTTTTCTAAATACGTCTGCTGCCAATCTGTGAAATGTGGTTTATATCCTGTAATGGTATAAACTTACTACCGGTGTCTAAGATTTACCCCCTACATACCTGTCACGTTACCCAATATACTCGCTCTATAATAGTACAGTGCTGGCTCAGTATAAATCTCCATTTTGGTATTTCAGTCTATCCAGGTAAGTCTGTGCGACATGCTTAGGCTGATCAGGGTCGACACCGTTATGCAGAGTCCATAATGTGGGTTTCCTTGCGAGACGGCTCATATTGAGAATAACGCTCTGAAGTCAGGATACGCGTATCAGCAGTACTTGTTATTTACCCAATTTACCATGATATGACTGAATTAAACTATATATAAAGTAGAGTCTCGGTTACGAGCCCATTTAATGTACATGTAGTCCAGATCGGTGATGAGTGCTCTTATTGGAAAGTGATTCTGAGGTTAAACAACCTTGGAATTTGACCTCTGTGCTCAAACTGCAGTTGGTAATTGATATATAAGATGTTGTTTAGTGCTTCTGTAGCAGATAAAAGCACTTTGGAAAACGGGAAAAAATGCTCATTACGAACACTTTGTCATTTTTCCACATTTTTTTCCAACTCTGTTATCATATTTGCAAATTTTCAGATGTCAATTTTTTCCGAAGTTTTAAAAGCAGACGAATCATGAAATATTTAGTATCCGTTTAACGATTCTGTAATTATTTTTATATCAAATAACTGAAATGGTTATAAGGTATATTTATATCACACAACTGTACCTATAATTATCGGGGCGTGATATAAAACAATACCCAATTGATCGATTCAATGATCTTATTTTACCAAAATAAGTTCATTTAAAATCCATATGTTTAAATACCTTTGAACAAAACAATAGATATGCTTCGTTCTTTGATCGAGCTTCGCTTCGATAAGTTGGATTTTACTATATGAAAAACGTAAGTGACACATTTAGTTTCTGTCGAAGATTTTTTTTCTCCATCGAAACAATCCTAAAGTAAATTCCTTTCATTTGCGATTGGTCGTCTGTTGTTTGAATAATGCAAAAGAAAAAGCCTGTATATCCTAGATTGATCGTCCTTTGGAAATGCAAAATACGTCTGATAATAATAGAATACACCACCCACCACCAAAACTCACTTGCCTTTTTCATACCCATACGTATATATAAGTGATAAGTCAAGGTTTTCTTGATTCCGTTGTTTGAAAAAGTTGCTATCTCGCTTTTAAAGATATGAATAATAACACAAACTCGATTAAGACTTTCAAATACACAGAAGCTTGCTCACGCCTCTGCAGCAGACGACTTTTGGAAACATTGTGACAAACAAGAAATTTCTCAAACTGAGCAATTTTTCATTTTGCCACATTTCTGTCATCAAAGATATATTTCATATTTTTAATTTAAATTATTTCAAAGTCGTCTGGTGTCGATTTTTATTGCACGTGGGAAATGGTTACATAAAATGCCTACAAGTTCTTTTGATTGTATTTACGATTGATTTCTGACCAATGGTCCGAAAAGAGAGGTTGTTTACTTAATAAAACCAAGCTTTTACTAATTTTCTGGCAAAACTGTGAAGATCCATTTTTCTAGTGCGTACAGTGAAGATCCAGACGGGTCGGTTCCTTCGTTGATCTAACCAGCATCCCTCCACTCTCAGTTGTCATGTAGTATACCAGCACACGATAACATCTTGAAATTAGAAGAAATCTGGCCCTGGAGTTTCAGCCTTCGCCACTTGCAGACCCATTTGGTGCATCTGTAGCAGACGGCTTTTGAAAACATTATGACAAAATAAGGAATTGCTCATTATAAGCAATTAATCATTTTACCACAATTTCTTACCATTATTGAACTATTGTAATTGCATGCATTGAGATTATTAATATTTGTGTGTAGATGTTTTCCAAGTCGTCTGCTGCAAATTTGGGAAAGGGTTAACACATGCCCATATTTACAAAACAATCTGAACATCGTATCAAATCAGAATTTGAAATAAGTAAAGTATTAAATGGTGTATAGGTCTACGTATGTAATAAGAAGAAAACGTTACTATGAACTTAGAGCTCTATTGTTTAACAATCATCAGTTTTATTCCTTTCCCTAATGCATACTTTTTTACGCGCCTTCAGCAGAAGATTATGTAAATGTTGTGGTGAAAGTAATTCCTGGTAATAATCAATTTCTCCTTTTGTCACAACGTTTGAAATCTTATTTATATATTCAGTAATAATGTTTGTTTTGTTGTTAACTAAGTCATCTGCTGCATATCTGTTGCAAAGAGTCTAGCAATCCTACCCTGATCGAACGTCAAATGATGTGGATGGGCACGGATTTCAATTTCATTAGCAGACGCTATTTAAGGGTTAACGCAAATGTTATTCTGAACCTCTCTGGCCTCGTTAACGTAAATGTTAAGAGAAAACGAAGAAACGATTAAAACCACATAGAAGTCCATTTAAAACAAACAGAATCAAGTAAAATATTTGTAACACGTTTCAGTCTGTGTGCAAGGAAAAATAAAGGATATATAGGTCGTCTTTTTTTGGCAAAGATTGGGGTCATACATGTGCCCTCTACTTTACGAATGAAATGTTTTGCGGAACGTTAAGAGATAAAAAATATATAATTATACTATATACGATATATATTTCTCGTATGTTTGGCGTCACATACATTACAGTGGCCATTAATCAACCCGCTGATTAACAGTTGACTTAATATATTACACCTGTACCAGATATGCTATTTACTATGTACGTCCGCTTTGAAAATAGGTGAAGTTATTATTATTTAATAACGTACAGAGCTGTTATCATTATGAGAACATGAGAAAACATGTCGTTCATGTGAGTCTAAGTGTTTAACCTAGTGCGTTAATTTTTCAGTTAAGTTTTAAAAAAAGCCGATGGAGGTCAAATTCACATCACGAAAAGAGAGCAGTTCATCACCAAAACCCAGTACGACTAACGTGGTCAACTCATTAATACAGACGAAAGATGATGTCCACACGAAACTGCTGGAGGAAACTAAAAAGACAGCCGACCTCACTAACATATTCTCCACATTGGATGAACAGCTGCGAAGTTCTATTGAGAAAACATTGCGCAATTTGAAAACGGAGCTTGAGAAGCAACGTAAAAGATTACTACCAGGAATACGACGTTTGGAAGATGCATCCAAGAGGTGGGTTAATGTCAGTTTGCACCAAGTTAACATACATTTTGAAGTGCCTGGTAACGAGGCACTTGTGTAACGAAGCAAATGGAATCACGATATCTCGAACCGTTATTGATTTAGTTACTGGCTTGATTTGTATAATAAACGCTTAACACGTGCAGCGCAAGCGATCGCAAACGCTCGTCTGCTTTTTTCAGACGAAAAGGGGACATTATATAAATAACACATTGCTTTGAATTGGACAGTAATATTGTCAGCCTGAGGAGAATACGTGTCACCCGAGCGGCGGCTCAAAGCAATGTGTTATTTATTTTATTATACCGAAAAATAGTAAAATTGTTTTACTGTCTCCCTGAATTAAACTAATTTGCATACCGCCGTGAGACAGTACAACAACTGTCGCATGGTCACGTGGTACAATTGTCTTGACAGTAGAAATAACAACTTTTTGTCAATGGGAGTTTTATATGGACAATGAAAATGAGGTATAATAATACAAAATAGTTACTCATAGGCCTGAGTAATGTGAATAGGTATATTATTCCCAGGAACATTGTGCACCAAGTTACAATTGAATACGTTGAACAGTTGTTGAGTTAAGAGGTAAGAATACAGTGTTGTGACAACGCAGACGACGCCAAGGGTATCACAATACGATATAAGATACAAACTATATGATGACGAAGCTGACAGTACATACATGAATTAAGTACATATGAGCCGTCCCGCGAGAAAGCGAACATAGAGTATCGATCCGAACAAGCTTAAGCATGCCATGCAGGCAAATCCGGACCGACACTTTTCGCCTCCTGTGGATTTTCTGTCTCAGGAATAATTACTCTATACCTCTATCCCCTTGAGACGGAATGTGTCGACCCGCATCAGTTTGTGCGGACTGCGCATGCTGATTTTGGTCGATACATTACGCCATTGCTTATGAATATTTAAATTTAATCGGTCAAATCAGATTCAATACACAAATTACATAGAGCATAATGTTGGTTTTCACGCGGGACGGCTCAAATTATGCAGCGATAATTCACGGTGAGTTTCTGATTACTTTCGACTTCCGTATCTTCATTAGAACACTGTTTGAGAACGCGGAACTTACATGTAATGTACAGATACGATACAGACGTTCTCTTGCGCGTAAGAATACACACTGAATGCTATAGTCAACGGTTCTGTTAACATCTTTAACGTGAACAACTTGCAACATAAAGACATGTGTTAAAATAGTACGCGCATTGTTTTGAACTTATGACTTAAAATAAATGTTACTGAATATGATGATACCCGCTTGACAGAGAGTATTAAATCGGCCATGCCAGGCCAAAACAAGGGGTATGATTACACACGCATACGCGCCATTGCGGTTAGTCATACTGTGTCTGCATATGGGAAAGAATGAAGCATATTAAAATGTTCTTAAACACTATAATTTCAGCCTAAAAAAATCCGAAACTATCCTGGAAGGCAACGAAAACAGCCATAGGAATGCGGACTTAAAGAAAGCATCAAGGCGTATAAAAGATGCGAAGAGAGTTGTACAGGAGTTCCTACCATCCAACTCAGACCTCGGTATCCATACTTATATCGCCGATCAGATCACACTATTGTGTCAAAGGATCAGACAAATACCATTGGTCCTGAATGACTCGGAGTTCAAGAATAAATACAATATCCCGACAGATAAAAGCATTGGTTCAAGTTCGGATTCGTTTGAGAAGAAGAAAACCTCTCCGCCAACAAAGGTTCATCGCGGAAGTAAAGACCCTATCCCAAACAGGACACAGAAAAAGTACGGGGGACTTACCAACACACTGAACGGTGTAGAAATGTTCTCCAGCGACAGTGAAACCTTAGATGAAGACTTCGAAACTGGTCAGTACCTCCCAATCATGGTTAAACGTCAAGACAACAAGTCCCCAGATAACTACGAAAATGACGAGTCTATTTACGCGGTGATCGGAGATGATTCTCAGCAGAGTACCGAGTATTTAACTCCTCTTACTGTTAAAAATGGGCAGCGAGACCTAGATAGTAGTGAGAGAAAAAGATGGAGGCAAGGCATTTCGAGTACAAGCACCCCAAATAGAACTGCTTTGCCATTTACTAAATATAAAGAACACCATGACATAACTATGAAGGTAAACGATGTGAAAACTTCTGATGATAAAGGTGACATACAATATATAACTACGCGAAGGCCACTGCCCTTACCACGCAAAATAAACGGGGGATCTTCAAACCTGCCCTCAGATAACGGGACTGAAGACAAGAGTCTTTTGACTGATGACGTGAAGATTGAATTTAATTCCTATTCTTACGCAAAAGCTAAGAACATACCAAAACGATTGCTTCCATCTGTTCCAAAGAGTGCAACCGGAAAAACAAACACTTCCGAAAATCCATACAGTACTGTTACAAACAACGGTCACAGGTCCGACCACTTCGTTAATCGAGTTAATAGTTTATCAGGCACTGACATGGTAGATTCAGCCGTTATTCCTACGAATGCTAAAATTAAAAATGAAGAGCAAATGCGTGAAATTGAGGAAATACAATTTAAAGAGTCTGTACAAACGTGTCGAGAGAATATCATCGAACGCTTAAAGGAAAGATACACAATTAACCAATCTTATCGCCGTACCCCTACACCAGAAATGGGTCTCGGGCGGTTAGACTTATCTTCGACATTGGATAGTGATTACATAGATACATACGTACCATATTCTATGTCAGACAATGAAATTCGTCGTAAGTCCGAACTAGATATGCCATACGTTGGACAAACGACCAGTCACCTGTCTAGGTCACTTGGTAACTCAGAAATAAGACGAAATAATGCTGAAGTATCATTAGTAAGTCCACAAGAAAAGATAACTACTTTTAAAGACATGACTAACCGCGTAAAATCTCCGAATACTCACTGGAGTAAGCTTGTTATTATAAACAGTTATTCGCCGACACCAGACAATAAGTCAACAGAACATCTTAACGCTACAAAGGAATCAGGTTATGCTTCGGTAGACACAAGAAATCAGTCGGTGTCAGATTCAATCGTATCCAAGGGTATAATGAAATTTGAAAGCACGACAAAAGACAAAGTTTCTTCCAGTAGACATACGTTTCCAAGGAACTATAAACTGAAAAACAGCCCTGTACGCCCAAGGTCAATAAGTGCGGAGGGCGTGCCTCTAAAAACAACACGGTATAGATATAGATCAATGTCCAATGTGTACGCGTTGGCACCACGGTCGAGGGAACCAATGCAAACGTCCGACAACAGCCTCGATATATCAAATTTGCGATATATGGGTAGCATTGAAACCGACCTTGATAAACTTTGTAATGAATCAAAAAAATCGATTAGGCAGGAGTGGATTCAGAGGCGATCTCATTCCCTTCAAAACATGCCCAAAACACCAGAAAAGATGAAACAGGGACCTTCGTTCGTACACCACTCATCATTCCGCATTCCTGATCATAAAGCTGAACGATGTCATATTTCTAGCATAGTGATATTGCCAGATGGAAAAGTTGTAGTACTTGACCAAAGACATCGATATTTATACTCGTTCGACAGACACTACACATTCCTAGCAGATTGTCCCATCTTAGAATTTCCAGGAGGAATGGTTGGCTTACAAGAAGAAACCATCGCCATTGCATATCCATATAAATCTAAAAGCGGCATTTATCATGTTGCAACCAGCGGTGCCATCCAATTCAAAAGGGACATATTCAGTCCTTGCTCTAAATGGGTGAATGGAATAGGGTTTGCTAAGGGGCATTTGTACCTTTTATGTAAAGGAAGCGACGTCCATATCATTACTACAGAAAATAAGGAACTCCGCACGGTGTCTGTTGGAATGAATGGGAGATTACTAGTACACCCCAGTGGTAGGCGCTTCTATATCATAGGAGAAGGTCGAATTACGAAGTTTGACTCTGAAGGAGCGTTGCTATCAAGTACTGAGCATGTTGGTGCTTATTCACTGATTCTCCTAAATGATGTTCTTTACGCCGTGGACCGCCAAAAAAACAAGATTGTGTCGGTAAGATTTGGCCTGTCGGAGGAACATGACCTCATTGGAAACGCTTTGGAATACCCGTCGGCTGTGGGTGTGTCTGCTACAGGTGAACAGCTCTTGGTCAGTCAATTTGAAGAAAGTATTGACATTAAAAAAACTATGACTATTCATGTGTATAAACTAGAAGTAAAACCTTTCTCAAAGTACTAAAGTCACGATTCAGTCATACTATGAACCACAGGTGTCTGTCCAATATATAGGGGTTTACAATTGCGCTTTACTCAAGGAAACCCAGCTGTAAGGTAATTGTGAACAGTGTAGGTACAGCTCAACATGCGCATTCGTCCAGACGAATCTTGAGCACTGGTCAATAAATAATCGAGGCAGACCTCTAGGACACCTATACCAATCAATATATTTTTGGGTCAAACATCATCAAAAGGCAGTAAGTTCTTTATCTACAATGATCACAAATATGCCACGGTTGGTTTTCATCGAACACTGCTGATCTTTTTCATGTTCATGGATATACAACGACAAAGTTGTTTAGGGGTCTAAATACTATTCTTAAACAATTATTTGAGATAAAAATTCAAAAAACGTTTTATGTAGAACAATTGAAATATACGTTCATCCTGATTGGCTGCAGTGTGCTGAAGAACTTTAGCATAAAAGTATTGTGGAGGGATTTTTTTCAAACTTAACATTTACGACGAATTATTCTTTCTAACCTTTTCCACCTTTATCAAGTTATTGGACATACACGTACATGTGTTTTCATATACAATTGTTTTATCCACTGTAATGAGGCGAGGAAGCTTTAAAAGCATAGTGGTTACAGTGTTTGTGGATACCCTTTAATGCAAGGACAAACAGCAGCAGACGACATTGCATATAAAAATATAGTGACAAAATCCTGAAAAATCACCATAAAAGATAGCTTAATTGTTAAATAAAGTTGATAACATTGTGGCCAAAGGAGAAATTGCTCATGATCAATTTCACCTTTAGCCACAATGTTTTCAAAACTCGTCTACTGCTATTGCATCAATATGCGTCTGCAGGTGGGAAAGGGTCAACAGATGTGGATGTAATACCAAACTATCACAGAGGAATCATTCACTCATAGCCCAATGTCTTTTTTCTCTTGATGATGCAAGTGATTATATGGAGATAAGCCGAAATTTATAGCGAACCTTTATTGATTTTGCCATGTTCCTTGTTACGTCTGTATTAGATTTACACAGAATAAATAAATATCTCTTTTACACGATGCCTGGTGTTACTAATATGTTATAAACCCTCAAATATTCTATGAAGCAAGTGAGAATCAGATTATTTGGACCAAATTCATTATTTCTCAAAACATGTGCACATGCAATTTGACGCATCTAAAGAATACAACATTTGAAAACATGAAGAAAGAGCAATTGACATACCATGTTAAACTCTATAAACAAATTATACATGTAGTTTCCATATTGTTGCCTAGATGTTTAAAGTTGTCTGCAGCAGAGTTATTGTTTGTTGGAAAGGGTAAATGATGATGACAACATGTACAAGCGTTCAGCCTGGTAGTTGATTAATTGATTGTTTGGTGTTTTATGCTGCTTTCAACAATTTTTCAGTTATATCACAACACTTTCTGGGTAAGTTACTGGTACTACTTGTCCATTTATCCTGACACCAGCTAGTCAGTCGCAATGCTAACCCTAAAACACTGAGCCCCAAGGGGGGCAGCCATGACTACCATTTGGTATGACCCGGTCGGGTATTGAACCCACGACCTCCCTCACCCAAAGCTATGTCAGCCTGGTAGAGGTAAAGCTATGTCAGCCTGGTAGAGGTAAGGCTATGTCAGCCTGATAGAGGTAAGGCTATGTCAGCCTGGTAGAGGTAAGGCTATGTCAGCCTGGTAGAGGTAAGGCTATGTCAGCCTGGTAGAGATTAAGAAAATAGGGAAACACTTATTTTCTGCAAACTTCACTTTATTCCCTTTTGTATATATAGCATTTTTCCAACAGTCATAACATCTGAAGGAAAGACAAGACATCAAAATAAAGGAAAGATTACTGATGCTTTTAAAAATATTAAAGTGTAGATAAACAGGATGATCCTAATCCACACTGATCGAAATTAAGCTGTTTGATTTCTCTCAGGCATAGCTCAAATAGTTGCAACATACAGCTATTACTAGGCAAACATATCTTTATAATCTTCTTTTGGATCACTTTCTATTTTTTGTAACTCTCTTAGACCTAATAACACGACTCTGATATTGGCTTTAATTTCTGCAGCATTTTCTGACAACTTTTCACAGTATTTTGTCAGGAAATCTGTCCGTTTGTCAATAAACTTTAATGCCTCCTGAAGAGTCAGCTCAACAAAGAATCCGTATCCAACAAACACAAATATTTTCTTAACATCTGGCACCACAGCTTGAACATAGAAATTACATCCTAGATCTACTTTCGTTTTCAGTTCTTCTTCTGTTAGGTCAGTCTCTTTCATCTTTTCAATAACTGTTTTAAGTTGAAGATATTCGGCCATCTGTCCATAAACATCATCTCTCTGATCAAGAACCTTCCTTAAATCACTTTTTAACTTCTCATTCAAGAACTTTTCATACTGCAACACCTTTTCTAGCATTTCGGCCATTTTCAAGTCTTTGTTGTTTTACACCAATGTCTTTAGAAGCTATCTTCACTCTTCCTCGTTTCTCCTTATTCTTAATTTAAAATACTCCAAGTCTGTCTGTCTGGTGTCCAACCCTCCAAATTTTTCTCCTAATGTGTAATACCCTGGAAATAATTAAAGTAGATGTGACAGATGAACTTTGAACCCAGAGTAACCCTTTCCCACAGACAGACATATTTTGAAGCATCTGCAGAAGGCAACTTTTAACCCTTTCCAATCAGAATTCTGCATGGATCAGAAGTCTGTGCAGGAATTGAGAGGACATTAAGAGATCCTACCGATGAAGTTTGAACACATTTAATCCAGTGATTACAAAGGAAAAGTTGTTTATGCGCATAAGCTTGACTAGTTTTGGGGCAGTGGAAATTAAAATTAAATAAAACTAAAAAATGTCCATTAAACAAGACTTTTGAAGACTCTGCAGCAACAACATTCTATTTTCCGACAATATATTCGACTTAATCATACTTTCATTCTTCAGGATATTGCATTTTTCCTCAGGTGTTCCAACTCTTAAAATATCATCGAAGATAAAACAAACATTTTCATTCAGATGCAGCAGCACTGATTACGTATTATTTTCAAATTTGTTTTAAAATAATATTGGCAAAAGTCATCTGCTGCAGATGTGCCAGATACAAAAGCCTGTGGGAAAGGTTCAAACCAGCAAAAATTGTTACATGGCCAAGGGGTAGAAGGTTGGTAAATAGATTGTTACAGGGCCAAGGGGTAGGTTTGTAAATAGGTTGTTACAGGGCCAAGGGGTAGAAAGTTTGTAAATAGATTATTACAGGGCCAAGGGGTAGAAGGTTTGTAAATAGATTGTTACAGGGCCAATGGGTAGAAGGTTGGTAAATATATTTATTGTTACAGGGCCAAGGGGTAGAAGGTTTGTAAATAGATTGTTACAGGGCCAAGGGGTAGAAGGTTGGTAAATATATTGTTACAGGACAAAGGGGTTCATGTAGAAGGTTGGTAAATAGAGTGTTACAGAACCAAGGGGTAGAAGGTTGGTAAATAGATATATTGTTACAGGAAATAGATTCTCATTACAATTCTACTTACAGTCAAGTACTTTTGGATATTTTTTGTAAATTTTAAATCTGTACCCTGAAAAATAAAATAAATAAAATTATGCTGCAACAGACGACTTTAAAAACATATTGACAAAAACATGAAAAATCTCCATAAGTGAAAGTTTACTTATAAAACATCAGAGTTGAAAACATTGTGGCAAAACGAAAATCGCTTGTTCTGAGCAATTTCTTCTTTTGCCACAATGTTTTCAAAAAATGTCTGCTGCAGAGGCGTCAGCAATCATATACAAGTGGAAAAGGGTTAACAAATTCCATATACTTAGCTGATGATCAGATAATAAGTAGAAAACAAGAGGACCATGAGGTTCTTAAATCGCTCACCTGTTGTAACAAGTCATAACTAGTTTTCAATGTACATGTACATAGAAGGAAATCAAGGCCCTCCCCCAGGTGGCTATGTTTATCAACAGATCAGAATCTTGGTAGAGGGTCACTCAAGGAACGTTTGAGCTAAATTATTTTCAAACTGGACCTATACTTTTGGTCAATCAGATTTTCAATGTTTTTACTATAAAACCATATGGGGAAAACAACCCCTGGCCCTTGGAGTCCAGGTTTTTCAACATATCAGATTTTATTCAAATCAAGCAAGTTCTTTTGTACAAGAAGATTTTAAGTTTTCATAATAGATGTATACATAAGGAAAACAAGCTGTCTGCATTGTTTTCATAACTTAAACAATCTTTGAAGAAGGTCTCCTCAGGTACATACATGCAAATTAATGTTCAATTCAGGCCAGTACTTTTGGACAAGAATATTTTGAAAGTTTTGGCATTTTTCACTCTTTCTTAAGACTTAAGCTGCAGCAACCAAAGTTCTACATGGAATTGAATTCTTTGAACTTTAAAAGACGACAACCTAAGTAACATTCCTGTAGAATCATTTTGAATTTGGTTTGCTGGTTTAGGAGGAGAAGTTTATATAAACAACTATGGTGTCATCACTATAGCTTGTCCCACACTTCTTGCTCAGGTGAGCTAAAAAGTTAAAAAGGACACTGGTTACCTGTCAAAGTTTACTAATTCGGGAGACATAATTCAGCATAATTTGAAATAATTTGAAATATTGCTCAGTTGAGGCTCAAGATATTACATCAATAAACCTTAATGGAACCTTCGATGTAGATAAAAATATAATGGAACTTTTGATGTAGATAAAAATAAAAAAGTTTTCAACACTTTATCACAATTTAATTATAGCATAATAACTAATATCAGAGACTTAGATAAGAGTTGATTGATTGATTGGGGTTTATCGCCGTTTTTAACAATTTCTCAGTCATATTACGACGGCCAGTTCACCTACTCATGTGTTTCCTGGTTTTCACACACCAGTAATCCACGCAACAATCTTCCCAATCAACTGACTGCTTTCTCACATAGACTTAGCCCATTGGTGGAAGACGAAAGACGCATGTCACATTGACTTTTGTCAAACGTCGGAAAGAAAGTTGGCCGAGCCGAGATTCGAACTCACAACCCCTGGATTGACAGCCCGCGTCTCTACCCAGTGACCTACTGGGGCTCGGCCTTAGATAAGAGGGATATAGGTAACTAAATTTTATACTACTACTAAACTATCACCCGTCCCATTTGTAGCAAGTAAAACTCAAAAACTATTTACGATATGACAATAACAAAGATATTTTCTTGAAGTTAAAACATTCTTCTTTTGCAATAGATAAAAATATTCAAATACTTTGAGCGTTTTGATAAAATCTTTTATCCTTATGAATAATGTCCGTTGATTAAGTTTTGGAACAAAATTATTACAATTCAAAAATCTCAATACCTGTGTCATTTAAACCAGTGTTTATTCAAATGACAAAGAAATTCCTGTTGTTCAATGTATGTTACTTTAGTTGAATTTTTAAGCTTTCATAGCAGAATATGTATGTTTTGTTGATGTACCAAATATGACATCAAAGTTTTATTTGCTACACAATGTGCAAATTTTGACTTTTTTATTTCTTGCTGTGATATTTTAACCAGATAACAGGTGTATTGGTGGAGTTGCTTATCCCTCTTATTTATGTCCCTGTTAATATTTTATTTCTACAAACACATATTTTAAAAGGAAAAAGCATACAACCCTGTAAATATCCCATCAAGTAAACAGTTATCTGAAACAAGAGGACCATGATGGTCCTATATCGCTCAGCTGATTTAACAGAACTCAAATAGTTTCAAATGTACATACACGTTTTAGGAAATCAAGCTCATCCCTGGCAACCATGGTAATCAACAGATCAGAATAATTTGAAAACTTTGTACACAAAGATTTTTCAAGTTTTCACAATTTGTGCTCTTTCTGATGCCCAACAAACCAAATTTCTGTATGGAATATAATTCTTTGGAAAACTAAGAAGAGGATCACCTAAGTTTCATGTGAAACTTTCGCACAACTAGATTTTTTTTAATAAATTTGAATAATCTTAGTAGAGGTCTCTCAGGGAACATTTTCAAATCAGTCCTGTTCTTTTGGACAAGAAGTTTTGGCATTTTTCTTCTTTCTAATGATGTGGCAACCAAAGTTCTCCATTGTTTGAAAAGAGACTATAAATTCTTTGAACAACTTTAAAAGGGACCATCTAAGGAACATTCCTGTAAAATAAGTTTTAATTTGTTTCATAAGTTTAGGAAGAGAAGTTGTTTGTAGTAAAATGTAAACAGACAGACGACAACGACAGACGGTGAGTGGTCACAATAGCTCAACCTAAACTTCAGGAGCTACTAAATTAACAATGAGTTACACTCAACCCTTTTCCTCATACGACAATTCTGCAGCAGACGAATTTGAACATATTTTATCAAAACATAGAAAATCTCTATAAATGAATAGATAACCTATGACTAAAATTGGAAAACATTGTGGCAAAAGGAGAAATTGCATGTCTTGTGCAATTTCTTCTTTTGTCACTATGTTTTCAAAAAGCTGTCTGCTGCAGAGGCATTAGAAAAAGTCTATATGAGGGAATGGGTTAAAGAGATTGTTCCTACTTTCATAAAAAAAATCAAATTTATCTGCTGCTGATTTGTTGTATGTGGGAAAGGAATTATGGAGTTACAAAACCTTACAACTGTGATTCATAGAAACAAGCAAAGGCTCAATTATAAGATTTTTTTAGGTTAATAATTTTACAACCATTTATATTAAATTATGTACACTCCTGAATGCGACTATTATATATTATTGAAGTTGCTGTAAAACTGCTACCATTTTGATTAGACTCTGATTATACAGGTTAATCTGATTCATTAGTGGTTGCCAAATAATCACAAAGCTCAGTTTTCCTACTGCTAAGGACTGGGACACTAAGAATATACCAAAGTTATAAATGTTTTCATTTCTCTTATTGTAGTTTTAAATTATAGGCTAATTCAGCCAGGTCCTGTTATGAACACTTTCTATTGTTGCTTGTATGTTTTTATGATGAACACTGCATAGTTTTTTGTATCATGCTTTAACCCTTTCCCACTTACAATAAATCTGCAGCAGACGACTTTAACTCTTTCCCACATATATACACTTTCTGACAGCTTTTGAAAACATTGTGACAAAAGAAGAAATTGCTCAAAACGAGCAATTTCTCCTTTTGCCATAATGTTTTCAGCTCTATTGAATGATTATATTTTTAATTTACAAACATACATTATAGTTATACCTAAATTTTCCTTTTTTGCCTAAATGTTTTTAACCCTTTCCCACATACATCATTTCTGCAGCAGACTACTTTGAACATATTTTGTCAAAAAATAGAAAATCTCTATAATTGAATGGATAACCTATGAATAAAAGTGGAAAACAT
>JAUELF010099446.1:0-15773 GCA_031471495.1 Clinocardium nuttallii | reverse complement strand
GAGGCTGTGCTGATGTCGGTCCCCGAACCTCTTGTAATAATTTCGTATGCCGATGTGTATCATAATTAAAACAAAAGTGTAGTACCATCCGCTATTGCAATGAACCATATTTAGGTATTGAACATTAGAGATGAAACAACATCCCAAATGTCTTGACTCGGTTTTAAATGTAAAACGTGAATAGTCTGCACAATAACGTTACAGTATCCATTATCCTTCCATTTCTCGACTGTTCAACCCTTGGATTTCCACCTAGTTTTATTCAAAGTTTAATTCTCCCTCGACCCATTTGTTGAAGTGTTTGAAATTGAATATATATGAACGTTCCACGAGAAAATTAACATTATAGTCTCTGCGTAATTGATCGACCAAGATCAGCCTGCGCAGTCCGTGCAGGCTTATCGGGGCCGACATATTCCGTCTAAGGGTCGTAGAGGTATAGAGTATTGATTCCTGAAACAGGAAATATACAGGATGCGAACAGAGTATGTCCGGTTTAGCCAGCGTGGCATGCATAGGCCATGTCGATACTTTACGCAGAGTCCATACTGTTCGTTTTCTCTTGGAACGGCTCATATGAGCTGCCTCTAGCGATTTGGAGTCTTTATGATTCTCCGCTTCGACATCTTCTTGAGCTCCATATATAGGTATATATCTTATTCGCGGACGGTGTATACGCTGAGGGTACTTTAGTTGTCATTGTAAGTAGACGCATTTAATCCCTATATCGCTGGTGGTGAAATTACGCCAAATACATCCGCGGTCATGCATTTCTAGCCAAAATAGTCCTTGTTTGCGTAGAAATTGATGTATGCCATCACCAGTTTGCATTGAATATATGACATTGAGTTTAAATTCACTGTAAATGTGTATAAGATGAACTGGTAATGCTTGTTTGAATATTGTTAGTATTTTGACCTTTTTTGAAAGTGAAAGTAGTGAATTTGAAAGACGGGTTGTGTCCGAGATTGATTTGGTCCAAAAGGACGAAACATTTTTGCTGGATGAATTATTTATTACAAGGTAACTTGGACGACCTGTGTACCTATTTATCTAGCGAAGCGGACTGAATAATGATCTGTTCAAACGTCAAAGATCAATACATGTTCACAATACTTGTTAACTCTTTTACTGCCGAATTCCACATAACTTGACTCTTCTATATGGAACATTAGACCACTCCATTTTTCGTCCATTAGGACATTTGGGGAAACCTTATGTCAAAGTGACAAACAGTGTAGTTTTCAGGACAGACTCACCTGAATCTTCATTGTTTGAAAAAGACTTGCAATGCCGTTGGCAGTGAAAGAGTAAAACGTTGCATTTAGCAGATAGACTAATGGGCAGACTTTGTCGCTGTCTTACATCGTACTCCCCTCCTGACATTTGACTGACCGAAACAGCAATTATCAAGTCCGGAACACAATAATGGTTCCATAGAAAAACCAATTCGCGAAATTAAATTACAAATATATCAAAAACGGATACAATATGGTCCATTGCATTGTAACATCTATGTCTCATTTCTGTTCTGAAGTTTCTTATTCTTGATAGACCTCGTAGTTAAATGCACAACTTTATAAGTTACACGTTGCACATTCTTGATTGGAAATGTTGTTGGAAAAGTAGAGTTTACTCTTTGTGGGCAATTCAACCATTTACCACAATGTTTTAGAAAGTCGTCTGCTAAAAGGCACAGACAGCAACGTTAACTGTATAGCGTGTTTTCCAAATGTGTCCTTCTGCCACGGGGGTGAAGTGGTAGAGCGCCCCTCGAATACAGGAGGTCGTGGGTTCAGTGGACAGTATGGTAATATAAAATATTTAGTAGACTGGTAGTAATGGCTTTACCTCCTTGTTGCTCAGGGTTTTTGGTTAGCATTTCCATATACCCGCTGATGTCAGGATAAATAGCACAGTAGTACTGGTAACTTACCTGGTAACGCTGTTATATAACTGTGAACGTGTTAAAAGCGGCATAAATACACTATACAAACTAACAGACACACACTTGAATAGTGCTTTATACTCTTAACCGTATATAAGTTATCACATGGCCACTTTCTGAATATGTCCACGTCCTATAACAGAATGTAAACTTATTCTAACACCGAGGTCACAGTCGTTATACAATATCGCATCCCTCAGCGAGAAGCAGGGAAGCCATAACGTGTACCATATTCGTACATAAAGGCAAATATACAATGTTCAGTTAATATGTATTTGAAGATGAAATAGACAACCGCTCCCCCATATTACAGCACTACAGCACGTGGTGTCACGTGCCTAACATTCATCCGCGGAGTTTAAACGTTTCACGGAGGCACAAATATGGGTCATTCGAAACTCTAATTTATGGGTACAAGGAAAATCTATTAACGTTTTAACATCTATTTTACCCAGATTCCTCCCGCTGGGCATTATTCTATGACGAGCTCTCTATTACGATGGTATGCACGCAAAAGCGTCTTTTGAAGGGCTTCGCATAGTCAGCCTATTTGCGTCCATGATAGTGTATATATTTGAAGTTGCAATCCTAGCCCCCTTTTCACCGAAGCTGCATCTACGACGACTGTCATGTTTGGGTTGAAAATGAAAAGCTTGGATGGAATGTTCGTAGATGTAAAGACATGTCTGCTCATTCACTGTTAGAAAACATGAACATGGTCCATTGTGAATGGCGTGGTTTTAGTTATTCGAGACCTTCAATTAAGTTTATCCCTTTAAACTAAAGTGTTTTTAAAGGTACGTCAACGGAATACCACACTCCGATGGCTTCATCTCACTAGTAGAAAGCTGTAGTTATCTAAATCATGAAGTCGCATCTGTTCGGGCGTTCGAGTTACCACATAATCTATGTAGACGTGATAGGGAATATCGCTATAAATGAAAATCTAAATAGTTTATACTACAGCTGAAAACATTGTTGCAAAAAGAGGTAAAAGCTTATTATGAATAATATCTTCTTTGACACTAGGTTCTTAAAAGTAGTATGTGGCAGAGGCGTCAGAATGCGTTTATATGCGGGAAATGGTAAACAGTTCTGGAACTAATTTCCAATTGTCAATGTCTGTAAAATAGGTAGAAACACAAATCATGATTTATAACGAATTATTTCATGATGGACACATTGATATACATGTATAACGGCAGATTTTAGATTATATATATAACATATACAACTTCCAGGCGTTATAAGCATTGTCACATGATTACATAATTATTGTATTATTTACTATCTAGAAGAATATTCTGAGGAATATTAGGGGGTAATAGATATGACAATGAAATACGTTTCAATGTAATATGAACATTGTTTCAACATCAATAACATTAAAAGAGGTTGTGCTCGACAACATCTCGTTATTATATGTATTATCAAAACATTATATAACTGTTGTCATATCGAGGACTTGGCATGAAACGGTTGTAACCAAAAACCTATTTTGAAAACCCTGGTTTAGGGGCAATTTTGACCCCTTTGTAAACAATGGAAATTTAGGTGCCATTACTCAGAACGAGCAATGGCACCTAAATTTCCATTGTTTACCAAGTACAATTATTTGACGCCTTTAAAGACTTTATGAAGAGGTGATTAGTCTTGGTAAAAAAAATACAAATTTTAGTTACAACCGTTTCACGCCAAGCATTCGATATTCACTTGCTAGAATAGTATTCGTAGGGATTCTTATTTTGTTGGGGTATTCAATATGCAGCATTGACTTTCAATATACATGTAATGTGTTTATCGTTTCAAGAGCCAGTAGCAAGGAAATATTTTGTGTTCGACATAAATGCTTATCGTCATCCTAACAGAAAAATATAAAAGAAAATATGTCACAATTATGGAAACCTATGAACATTTGTGTACAACATACTGGGTGTGTGCTTGTCATGAATGTTTCATTAAAACACAAACTTTAAACGTGTGAATATATTTCATTTGTTTATATTTCATGTTTTATATTTGTAGTTTTGTAACCTACGTTTTGTAAGTCGTATGAACAGTTTTACATGGATTACTTTATCATATTGAATACAACGTCACAAAAATAATTCAGTGTCTATATTTAAACCCCATTGTGTACATAAATTAAAGACACATTGAATTCCGACCCCGAAGCCAAACTCTCTTCTATGCGAATTCAGGGCAACTCAAATCAAGTATAAATTGGATAACAATAGGTTTGAAGGAGAAATGGGGTCACAAGAGGTCGACTTTAACATCACCTCACGTTTGTATAAGAGTTCCGTCTAGCCAAAATGATTCAAAACAAGACTAGCAAAAATGTGACGACTATGCACATATATTCCTGCTTACATTCAACATGAACCATTGCTCGCAAACCGGAAATAGAACCCACTGGTAATTACGGACTTAAAACAAACAGTGTGAAAGAAGCACGATGATACCACTTCTGCGTTCTATTTGTAGCACACATTGGTTATACGTGTCCCTTTTTGACACGTGGAGGCGTCAATTGGATGCAGAGGAAATGTAATAGCACAGCCATTCTACTCATTACGTTGTAACATATATACTTAAGGGTGAATAGAGACGGGTATTAAGACCACCGTAAACAGTGTACCTTTGATGCGACGTCTAGACTTTAAGCCCCCTTCCGGGAACGGGGCTTCCATTTTATCTTGAATCTAGGTCATCAAGAAATAAATTACGATCTATGAACACTACTAATGTCTCTTGGATTAAAACGATTCAAGTAAAAAACACATGAACAATAGTCATCAAATCTCACGATACCTGTCTGAAATAATATCAAAACAGAATGTAGCATCGTCGGGCAACAATAGTCATCAAATCTCACGATACCTGTCTGAAATGGTATCAAAACAGAATGTAGCATCGTCGCGAAACAATAGTCAACAAATCCCACGATACCTGTCTGAAATGGTATCAACACAGAATGTAGCATCGTCGGGCAACAATAGTCATCGAATGCCACGATACCTGTCTGAAATGGTATCAAAACAGAATGTAGCATCGTCGGGCATTTTGGGATCTTAACGTATCTGAAGACAGGCAATGGTGTGCGTACGCACAGTAACACAAGATTCGCACGTGTCCGCCAGTACATAATACATATTTACCTGCACCTTCTTACACGCAACTAGAATCCTATCCCTACTGGGTGAATGTCAATGTAACTTTAAATGATATTCAACCGGAGAGCAAAATAATAAGACTTCAAATCCGAAGGTTAACTGTATTATTTCCTTATAATAGATCGATTTGAAACAATTTCTATTATCGCAATAGGTGCCAAAGTTAGTATTCGCGATACGTTAAAGTCGAAGGTAACATAAAAATATTTCAAGTTATCGAAATGCTCGAGTGATCCCCCCTGATGTATGTGTATTATGCAAAGCAATGCGATGATGAAATCATATAAAAAAAACAGCTACGTTCTTTTCAAAAGATAGACCAGCTCCGGGAGTTTGTCCGAATTCAACTATGTATTTAAATTATTACATGGTCGGGGGTTATCCACGGAGTCCACTGAATGTCATACCAGTACGGCACATTAATCGACGTGAACTGTACACTAAGTATGATAGCAATACAGATAGTAAAGGTCAAGAATCTTTGCCATTGTTTGATACAAAAGTGGGAACGGTAGAAACTAGAAAGGTCTTAAATTATTTCTTTCTGGTCTCTGATTAAATCAAAGGATCAGAGAAAATGTCTAAATGATATATGACTTTATTCTTTCACTCCCATATACCTCTCACAAAAATCAAACATAATCGATACCAGATAAAATTGGTACATTAACCTAGTGTTATTAATATCATTCAGAAGTGCTGCTGTTCTGTTTACCCTCAAGGATAACTTCCAAATGTGTAACCACCCATTTATCATAAATGACGGTTGTGCTGGTATTGTTTTGGACGATCCCATAGTACAGTTATCCCGGGTAAGCTGCGCCGTGGAAATATGATCTAGACCTCTGACACTAAGTCAGATTGCAACCTTTGATAATGATTGAATACACATATTGTTTTACATGTGTTATTGACTGTCTTTGGGTGACTACGTGCGATCGCTGAATTCAAAAGGACGTATCTACCCTTATGATATGACAAAGCTACTCCTTTGTTCAATAAGCTTTTTATCTCCGTGAAACAGACGTCATTTAATGCCTTTGCAGCAAATGTTTTTTTGTTTAAGAAACTCTGTGTTGTGTATATGAGAAACTGCCATAAGCAAACGAGTTCTCAATACATCACGGAATTTCAAGTCCGTTTTGAAAGTATACCATATTCAATCATTCCTTGCCACAAACGTTTTCAAGCAAGCGACTTTAACCCTTGCTCACTTATAGACGCATTTTTATGAATCTGCATCAGACGACTTTTAAAAACATCATGACAACAGGAGAAATTGCTCAAGATGAGCAATTACTCTTTTGCCACAATGTTTTAATTCTTTTTCAGTAATTAAACCTACCATTATAGAGACTGTCCATATTATTTAATATCGTCTACTTAAGATGTGCTGTATGTGAGAAAGGGTTATATATGCCATGCCAGGTAAAGGGTTATATATGTCAGGTAAAGGGTTATATATGCCATGCCAGGTAAAGGGTTATATATGCAATGCCAGGTAAAGGGTTATATATGCCATGCCAGGTAAAGGGTTATATATCCCATGCCAGGTAAAGGGTTATATATGCCATGCCAGGTAAAGGGTTATATATGCCATGCCAGGTAAAGGGTTAAGTGAACTACTTGTGTACTACGCTAAATAGAAAATGAGCCAGTTGCACAAAAAAAGCATTGGAAAAAAAGACGTCTGGTTAAAAGTCAAGTATTCACATTGCATCATATCATCAGAGAAATACAATCTGACAGAATGTTGTCATATTGCATTATAGACAATGCAGACATATAATGAAAACACTTTTAGGATGGCAAGGCGCTGGTATCAATCAATCGAATGCACCCAGAAACATAACGGATCGAAACTATTTTTAACTTATTCGGGTTGATAGAAGTAAAGATATATTGTGTTAATCAAAAGAGTCACGTATTTCTTAAGTTATGTGTATTAAGATATTTGAATCTTTCAAATGTACTGTCGTTTGTATAGTTAGTTTTAAAATACATACACACATTTTCTGCACCCAGAAACAAAACGAATCGAAACTATTTTTAACTTCTTCGGATTGATAGTAGTTGAGATTTATTGTGTTTAATTAAAAAAGTCACGCATTTTTCTGAGTTATGTGCAATGAGATTTTCGAATGTTTCAAAGGTAATGTGGTTTGTATAGCAAGTTCTCAAATACATACACATCATTTTCAATAAGCTTAAATTTGTGGTAAAACATAGCGAACTTCCGCTACCCATACATGTGTACATCTTCGGTAAGACATTAAACGTATAAATCTACGAAATTGACCTGAGCCTGACCTTTTTGCATTCCATTCAAATGTTTAATCCGGTTTATATATTTAACTATGAGTATTTACATATAAATTATGAATAATATGACGAATATGCTCGTTTTTGGTTTGATTTATTTGGGTTTTACGCCATTTCGATCATTATATAATTAATAACAAACCAATACTAGTTTAGGACATGTGCCTTGCAAAGGGGTCAATCACCATGACCGTCGCACCGCTACAGGGGAGACGGAAATGCATGCAAGTTATGAGAATACTCCTTGAACAAATTCCATGCTCATTTCAAATTAACAAAGTAATCTAATGCGTGCTGTAAGAGGCTAGACTTGGCTTTGATGGTTTGTGTGTGGTTAAATGTCGTTATCGACCATCACTCAGTTATCGCACGGTGGCCAGTTCAAATAACCATGTGGTTTTCTCGCACCAGTAATCCACACAACATGTTTTCTCCTGGACACTTGTCTACCATCACATATTGTAACCTTTAGTCAATATATGGAAGACGAATGACGATTGTCACATTGATTTTTATGAATCTTAAGAAAGAATCAATGTCTAATCCAGATTTCGAAAACTCAATATGCAAAGACAAGGGCCATAAACTCTGGCTTGTTTATCCCTTTCCCATATACATCAAAGCTGCAGTAGACAACTTTGAAAACATAATGGTAAACATGTGAAATATCGCTATAAATAATATCAATATTAAATAGAGTTGAACGCATCGTGACCAAAGGTGATATTGTTCATAATGAGCAATTTCACCTTTGGTCACACTGTTTTCAAAAGTTGTCTGCAGCTATTGCGTCAAAATGCGAGAAAACCAGCATTATGTAAAGTGTCGACCCGGATCAGCCTAAGCATGCCACGCAGGCTTACCCGGATGGACACTTTCGCCTCCTATGGATTCCCTGTTTCAGGAATGATTACTCTATACCTCTATCCCCCTGAGAGGGAATGTGTCGGCCCGGATAAGTCTGCGCGGACAGCGCAGGCTGATCTGGTCGACACATCACGCAGATCCCATAATGTTTTTGTTTTTTCGCGGGACGGCTCATATGTTTTATTTATCAAAACTTGTCCGTGAGAAAAGGCCTCGACTTTGGTCAATATCGGTGTTAAGGGTTAATTACCATTTATGTAACGTCCATAGAAACAAAAAGCCGCCATTAAAACCTCATTACAGGGGAACCTAAACCTAGAATGTTATTGTCCATTTGTGCAACGCTGTCGGAAAGCTATCCGTACTCACCATGTCGCATTTATGAGCAGTGTGGATTCGCGTTCAGTGAACTGCAACTGCACTGTTCGCGTACACGTGAAAGAAGCACTCAAGAAAGCCTTTGGTAGACAATTTACATGTGCCAATTGATCATATATTTTTAGACTTGCCTAAATCACTCTTAGGATTGCTTTTGATGAGCACAGTTCGTTTTTCTTCATATTAGTGTTTAGGGCAGCATTATCCTATTCTAATATGGTGTACTATTTTCGTTGATTGTATTTTCCTGTGAAATGAATACGCTTCTCTGTAATGTTAGTGCACGATTAACATTTATTTCCTAAAACAGTATTTTTCAGAACGACAACATGGGGTATTATGTTCAAATAGACATTATAAAACATAAACTATCCATGAAAGAACAAGCACAAGTTTGCTTTTCCGGGTATTTCACATACGTCAGTGCTGCATTCAATAGTTATCGGAACAGAACAGAAAACAACCTTTAGTATCTCAAACCACAATAAAAGATGAATTTTGAAAAAATAAAGATAATCATGTATCATGAACTATAACTTCGGGACAGGCCTTTGAACCGACCATGTATACCAATGATGTAAACTTCAATAAGTTAATAAACTTGCCCTTCATAATAGATAAACTAAATAATTTTAAATTGAAATTAAGCAAATCTGATACAACTTCCAATCAAAAAAACCTTGAAAAAATAGTTCAAGAATTAATCTGAAATCCTGCTATAACATCCAAGACATCATTGTTTTACTGCGGCCGGTTAAAAAGTCAAGCTCGTTGCATTAACAACGAAATTTTGCCATATTTCTCCAGTCCTGAATAATTGCATTTGCGGTCAAATAAATAATTAACTAGAAATAACAACACGATTTGATGACCTATCTCCCCTACAATAACGGTTACAAGTCAAACAGCCTCTTTTGCTTAAACAAAGACAGTCGCACAACTGAAGTAACGCCTTTGTTCTGCTGTACGGCTCAAACCATTTTTCAAACATTAGCATTTACTGACATAACAAAACCAACAAAAAAACAACAAACAACAAACCCAAAACAAAATGATTTCGCGATACATTACTGATTTGTAAGGGTAACTGAACCTTGCCATGGCTTATGAGATTAGATTGGAAAGATCCCAGCTACGGATCGATATGAGACACATTCCAGCATCATTACAATAAATAAGTACCGGGGAAAAATCTCTCAAACGAACAATTTACACGGTTAAAAGTTTGGTGAGTCGGAGGGTTCCTCAGGTTTGTGTGCAGCCCGTAAATCAAGTGGATGGTTCGAAATGTTTTGGTTGGTAATGGAAAACTCCCCTCAATTGTTCAATTTTTGCCAAGGTGAATTGTGCCAAGTCTGCAGATCGTTACCTTTAACCAGCTGAAATTTCTTCAACCAGTATTATAGTATCATCCGTGGTTTAACAACCCTTTCCCTCATACCACAATTCTGCAGCAGACGCCTTTGAGCATATTTTTGTATGACTAAAAGTGGAAAACATCGTGGCAAAGGGAGAAATTGCTCGTTTAGAGCAATTTCTTCTTTTGTCACTATGTTTTCGAAATCAGTCTGCTGCAGAGGCGTCAGCAAGCGTATATATGAGAGTGTTCTTTCATACAGATTGATAAACGAATAGCGACTGGTGTAGGTCAAGATCAGACTGCACAAACAATATTGGTCTGCATTCTTCGCGATATCCGTTAGTTTTAAGTCAACAATTAAGTACGGGAAACGTAAATGTTGTACAAAGTCGACACTAACATGATAAGGGTTAATTTACATTATTAACGTTAGGGTTAGTTTAAATATATTTATTTTACATCGATTGCGAAACAAGCTTTGAGCTTATATTAATCACACTCGATGTCTGCTTCCTGGAGACTTAAACAATACTCGCCGTGTGTGTGGAAATATCACAAAGGCAGAACCCGCTCATCACGGGATTCGAAACCAGGACCTTTAGTACGAAAGTCCGGCGCCCTACACAGCACCACGACTTTAATACAATGTGTGTTGTGTGGTTCATTGCTTACTGAATATAGGGATACAAGCTTGTTTTATGGATGTACCGTACCTCATACGTACTTCAAGTTTCACGAACCCTTATCGGAATTAGTAGATTGGTTGAGGTTTAATGACGGTTTCAACAATCTTTCTAGTCAAATCACGGCATCTAGTTATCATTCATGTTTCCTGGCGTTCCCGCTCCAGTACTTTGCACACGAGTCTTTCCAAGAAGCTGGCGGCATTTTCACACACACATGGGAGACGACTGTCGCATTGACTTTTGTCAAACGTTGGAAATAATGTTGGCCGAGAAGTTTCTATTTGGATCTTAAATCGTGGAAGAGTTTGTTTTTTCTCGCAAAGCATTGTCATTATATAATGATGTATAATGGTATGACACGCAATCCCGATTCTTGCTGTAAACTCAATTTAGCCATATCATCGTTCTCCACAATATTTTCAAATCGTTGTTTGTAATCGAACAAACACTTCATATGAGCCGACCTGCGTAAAACCAACATTATGGCATATGCGTAATATATCGACCAGATCAGATTGCGCTGTCCGCGCAAACTGATCCGGGCCGACACATTCCGTTTCAGGGAAATAGAGTTAACAAAGTAATGATTCCCGAAACAGAAGAATCACAGGAGGGGAAAGTCCCAGTCCGAGTTAACCTGCATGCTTAGGCTGATCGGGTCGATACTTTACGCAGAGTCCACAATGTTGGTTTTCTCGCGAGACCGCTCATAGTATGACGTAAACTGACGCAGCTGTACACCCCGACACATCACATTATGACAACACATAAGGATGTCACAATGTATCATTATATGTCATGCAATCACATTATGACAACACATCAGGATGTCACAAGGATCTCACAATGTATCATTATATGTCATACAATCACATTGATGGCTGTATACTCAATAAACACGTCTGTGTGACCTACACATCAGGATGTCACAATGTATCATTATATGTCATACAATCGCATCGCTGGCTGTATACTCAATAAACACGTCTGTGTGACCTTTATGATTATCACACTATCACAGCTCGCTCCCTGACAACACTATATAAATGTCATTGCATAAAACAGCAATACAATAAATGTGAATATACTGCGTGTTCTCTGTGGTTTATAATAGCGGTTTTTAGATTGATCGGTTTCAATTGTAGTCGCCAATGTAGCGAACAGTCCTCATTAAACACGCCCATAATGGATACACATTCACATTTATTTTGGAATCTTTGAATATATAAACCTATAGAGGCGCACTAGATGAGGAATAATCTATTAATTTCTTCGTTCCTTCTGTCAAGCCAAACCATATTGAAGGTTCTCGATGAGACGATATTCTTTTGAGTACTCACAACATAGGTTTTGAAGGTCGAATATTCCTCTTATCTAGAGATATGAACTTAACTATTTAGAGCTTTGGAAACATCTGAACAGAATATATTCAGAGCAGCCTGATGTAGAGATTCGTATCGAACAGTGATCACACTCTATTTAAACAAGGCGGCCGCTTTAACTGGTACACCACCGATTCGGCCGCTTTAAGCCGCTTTAACTTGTACATCACTGAGGTGGCCGCTTTAACTTGTACACCACCGATGCGCTTTAACTTGTACATCACTGAGGTGGCCGCTTTAACTTGTACACCACAGAGGTGGCCGGTTTAACTTGTACACCACCGAGGTGGCCGCTTTATCTTGTACATCACCGAGGTGACCGCTTTAACGTGTACACCACCGAGGTGACCGCTTTAACGTGTACACCACCGTGGTGACCGCTTTAACGTGTACACCACCGAGGTGGCCGCTTTACCTTGCACACCACGGAGGTGACCGCTTTAACGTGTACACCACGGAGATGACCGCTTTAACGTGTACACCATCGAGGTGGCCGCTTTACCTTGTACACCACGGAGGTGACCGCTTTAACGTGTACACCACGGAGGTGACCGCTTTAACGTGTATACCACGGAGGTGACCGCTTTAACGTGTACACCACCGAGGTGACCGTTTTAACGTGTACACCACGGAGGTGACCGCTTTACTTTGTACACCACCGATGTGGCCGCTTTAACTTGTACACCACCGACGTGACCGCTTTAACTTGTACATCCACCGAGGTGACCGCTTTAACGTGTACACCACGGAGGTGACCGCTTTACCTTGTACACCACCAAGGTGGCCGCTTTAACTTGTACATCACTGAGGTGGCCGCTTTACCTTGTACACCACCGAGGTGGCCGCTTTAACTTGTACACAACTGAAGCGCTTAACAGTCACCCAGGTGGCCGCTTTACCTTGTACATCACTGAGGGGGGCGCTTTAACTTGTACACCACCGAAGTGGATGCTTTAACTTACTTGTACACCACCGAAGTGGATGCTTTAACTTACTTGTACACCACCGAAGTCGATGCTTTAACTTACTTGTACACCACCGAAGTGGATGCTTTACATTGTACATCACAGAGGCGGCCGCTTTAACCTGTACACCACCGAGGCGCGGCCGCTTTAACTTGTACACCACCGAGGTGGCCGTTTTAACTTGTACACCACCGAGGTGGCCGCTTAAACGTGTAAACCACCAAGGTGGCCGCTTTAACTTGTACACCACCGAGGTGGCCGCTTTAAGTTTTACACCATCGATGAGGCCGCTTTAACTGTACACCACCGAGTTCCTTTAAAGTACGTAAACTATCATTCAAAATAATGGACCCAATCCAGCAAACATGGATAACATATTGACTTTATTGATAAACTATTTAACCTCTGCAGAGGGGAGAGAAGAGAAAACTCTCTTAAAACGGGGCATCGTCTTTGATTCAAACTTCATTGAGTGTTGTATTGATCTGGCAGGATTGCCTCTCTTCGTATGAATGAAGAAGGGGGAGGGAGGCTATGCCGAAATCTCGCGTGTCTCCGTTATAGAATTATTGCTGGCTTTTGTTTCATTTTTTTTTCTTCATAAAGCTTCAGCACAATGACGTCCGTTCAGCTGATACACAAAGCAAGCCTAGCTTCGCAAATAATCTATATTAAAGATGACACGCGCTTCAATTGCTTTCAAAATGAACGATGTGTTTTCTCTAGTTGTATGTCTCACAGAAACTTCTCCCTCAAAACACTTATTGATTTCTTTTTCTATGATGCCAATACATAAACAAGGCTACTATAGGCACGACAAGAGCAAAAGGGTCTGTGAGCGCGCCGGTACTGTAAAGTCAACATTTACGCATTTTGTGACAAGGGCCGTTTAACTTTTTATAGTTTAAAAGATAGCTCATTAACCTTGAGAGATGTCTCTTTAACGTAAAGAGAAAGCTCCATACATTGGAGAGATATCTTGATTTAAATAAAATATATATACATTAGATTGATATCTCTCTATCTTACAAATATATTATCTATTGTACAGAGATATCTCTATATCTCACTGTGATATCTATTTAGCTGACATAGATATTTCTTTAGTTTTAGTGTTAAACGTCTAAACAATATGTTGGCCGAGCTGCGGTACGAACCCACAATCAATACACAAATCGGTTTGTTTGACAACCGACGAAGGGAGAAACCAACACATATTATACAATTACTTTTCAGCCTCGGTCAATAATCATTTTTTCGTGCATATTAACATCATGTATAACAGCTGAAAAGTCCATAACTGTTTTATTATATAACCCTCAAGTTATTAATAGGCGGCTCATAGGATTCCCCGTTCTTCCCCTGTTACTATTTATAAAAATGGTGCATATCCGAAAAAACCGGTGCATTTTCTAAAAGGTTACTTTTTAGCCAATGAAAAAGGGTCTATTTATAGGTTATATAATACTTAGAGATATATCCATCTAGGTTACAGAGATATCTTTCTAACATAAATGACTATCTTAAAGACGAAGATATATTTTTAACGTAGAAATATATCTCTTTAGCATGAACAGTAATATATAAGTTTTAGAGATATTTCTCTAAGTTGTATATATACCTCTATAAGCCATAGAGATATCTTTTTTAAGTTGTATAGATATCTCTATACGTTATAGAAATATCTGGAACACTTAAAGATGGAACGAAGAAAGGGGATATGCTGTATGGCCATATGTTTGAACCTTATGTCCCTTTTAAAAGAAATAGATAAGTAAGGTACACAAGACACATTGATTTAAACAACAATTGATCACAAGAAACATTGATTTAAACAACAATTGATCTTTTTATTTGATTTGTTTTGTTTCTTTAATTTGTCTTAAGACTCAATTAACAACATTCAAGTTATAACACGGCAGTTCACTTAACCATGGTGCCTGAGTGTCTGACCATTACTAGGTCATTTAGGTAAGGCTCTGATTCGTACCAAGGAAACTACATCATGGCCGCCGCTAGCGAATGTCCAACCCGGGACACCCGGTCCCAAACCATTCACGCTAACCACTCAGCAATGACGGATTCATCAATACATAATGTAGCTGCACTAACAAAACTTATCTTCTTACTCTACTGTTTATTTTATTAATAAGGCATTTTGAAAGGAGTGAGTGAAGGGACAAACCGGTGTTATTTATTCGCTCATATTCCCATTTCTGCTTGGATAACTCAGATCAATATGTCTCCACTGGTTTGTCGGTAAAATGTGCCAGCTTAGCCATCAAATGAATTCGGTCAATTGTGTTAAAACAAGACATAACATAGAACAAACGTTTGTGGTTTTCATGGGTTATTTTGCATTATCATTGCTTAAGTTTTAATTGACTTTTTGGCTGTGAATTTGGATGAATTCATAGCCAATGTCATGAATAACTAGATATATAGGCTAGATAGAGGGAGCGGATGTATTTACGAGCCTGATTCATTACTTAACAAAATCGGTTCATACCGGAGAGAGAGAGAGACAGACATATATATAAAAAGACACACACTAGCGATATAGATACGGGGAGAGAGATGAAGATATACAGAGAAAGGGAAATAATGGGAGAGATTGATTGATTGATTGGAGTTTAACGCCGTTTTTAACAATTTCTCAGTCATATCACGGCGGCCAGTTCACCTACTC
>JAUELF010099227.1:2039-15775 GCA_031471495.1 Clinocardium nuttallii | reverse complement strand
TGGATCAATGAACGTTTTCAGATGTGTCAGACGACCCAAATGGCTGAATTTCAACAACCTCAGCGTTATGCTGAGGTGTTAGATTCTGATATTGTCAATTTCTTAATTAGTAGTTTTTCAGTATAATAAAATAAATATCACATGCACTTGAGGCTGATAGCAGATATTGCGAACCCTTGAAAAGTAATGTCAACCTCGGCTTCGCATGTGATATTTACATAATAATATTCATTTTCAGATAACTGTACCTGTGAAAACATGTTTACATGTCATACAAACACTACTTGTGATTGTATTCCACCGAACTATGAATGTAACGGAGTAATAGATTGTGTGGATGGATCCGATGAAGAAAATTGTGAAGGTATAGAAATAAAAAACACTGCGGACATTTCAGTTTCTTTTAAGCACACTACTTCTGGTACTTATATACTAGGTCACCTATTCAATGTATTATGGGTTAATTATATATTATAACATACATATAGGATACAGCTTCGAAGTCTAAGGACAACCAGCATTAGGGTTAAATGATTCATGATATTGAAAGCGTTATGTGTTATAGAGATTGATGTAATTAAAATAGTTTCACTGTATTTATTCTGTATACAGGTTGTGAAGGCTTTGCTTGTGACAATGGTGAATGTATATTGAATGGTAACGAAACCTTGATTTGTGACGGTTACCAGGATTGTGATGATGGATCCGATGAAGAAAACTGTCACCCAGAAAGCACCAGTAAGTGGCTTGAAGTGTTCAACGTTTAAAAACATACAACAAAAATGCAGCATCGACTTTGAAAACATCAAGATAAAACTGTGAAAATCTCTAAAATTATTTGTCGGAAAGAGATGAAAAGACTGTGGTCATAGGAACGCGCAATTTCCCCTATTAAAAAATTATTTTTAGAAGTCGTCTGCTGCAAATGCATCAATATGCACATGCACATCGGAAAGGCTTTACAATACATATCATACGTATGCAACAGATGAAAAAAGAAAAATGTTTCATATAAACAGGTCATGTATAGATGTTTTAAATTCTTACTAACATGCTATCCTTTTACTTTTTAACGGCTTTTCTACAACACATGTTTCTCTATGTTGACTAATATTGTCTTGAACATGTCTCAATTTGATAATGGCAACCAACTGCAATTTGAAGACAGATTGAATTAATAGAATAATTTGTAAGAGACAGCAAAGCATTTTTTTAATTTCCATTTATTGATTAATACAATTTTTGTGCATGTCTTTTCAGCAACTCCTTCGTCTACATCGCCTTCATCAACATGTAAGCTATAACAACTTATTATTAAAAATTACTTGAAGCCATTAGTCTGGAATTGTTGAAATATGATTTAAACACAGTGAGCCTATCCGTGATATAATTGTTTATTATTTTGCATCAGAAAATCACACTAGTACTTTTTGGTGAACTTTGGGTTTAATTGAAGGATTCCGATTCCTCGTCGCTTTTAGAGGGTTATGTTTTAACGATGTTCTGATTAATACTTCTATATAGTAGATCGCACGTTTTGTTTGTAAAACGATCTATGTAAGTAATTTCTATGTTTATCAACATCGGGGAATATTTTATGTACAATACATGTATTTCACATTTTATTTTTTGTTTATCTTATGTATTTCAGCAATTGGTACAACAACGCCGTATGTTTGTGTAAAGGTTGAGGCACTTCGATATAAAGACATAATTCCTGATGAAAACATAGTCACGAAAGACAATGTTATAACTGGAAATGTCCGACCAGATATAGGAAGAAGCGTGTTGTTTGATTCCTATTTTACGTCCGTGTCGATCGTAGATGTACCAATGACCATTGGAAAGATTGGTCTGTACAAGGCATGGAATGTACGCTTCGTCGTTTACACGGTGACCAGCGTGGATGAAAATGGAGTTCACGAGAGTATCAGTCTGGTGAGCTTTAAAACCCTAGTTCTAAATACAGACGCTTATTTACGCCTCTGCAATAGACGACTTTTGAAAACACTGTGGAATAATTAAAAATTGCTGAAAACGAGCAATTTCTCCTTTTGCCACCTTTAGTAATTATACCTACATTTATGGATATTTTCAATATTTGCCAAGATGTTTTCAAAACGTCTGCTACTGTTGTTTGCGTTAATCGTTATTTATATTCTCCTAAACCCACTCTCAGATGAAAACCATATTTTTACCATATGTTAAAACAGATCACGATTTGAGCGACCCTTTGCGAAAACCAATCATTTGGCATTTCCGATAAGTGTATAGCCATATAAGCTAGCACATATGTGAGGTCCGATATCGATCTGCAATTTTCGACAATTGGTCACAGTACCTGTAAAGGAGTATTTATTTGGATTTCTTTGAATTAAAGCGCAAGCAGATCTGCTATGCGCAAACATATGCGAAGGTTTGTTTTTCAGGAGCACGGTTCAATAATATTTGTCCTACATATTATGTAAGCAGAGTCTTTTGTTATAAATAATTACACAGAGTAAAGCCTTATATTTTGACTGAAATGATAAGTTTATGTCCACTTGTTTTTATGTCCAAAATAACATCAAGTAGTGCCGAAACGGGCATGTATAGTAGCCTTTTGCTAGACGTATTATATCTTTTTCAATTCAGACAAAAGGCCCGGATGAGACCGCCATGTTTTATGATGTTAGGACGAGACATATATCTGTATTGGTCTATAGAGAGGACTCTGCCAAGAATGCTTCATTCAAACTGGATCTTAGAGGATGCTTTGAAGGTATTGGTTTCGTTAAATGAAAGGATGCTTAAACATGTCCCATATGCAAGCGTATTTTGAAGCTTCTGCAGTAAACAACTTTGTAAACATTGGTGCATGTAAACGCATGTTATTAATGAGTAATTTATCCATTTGGACCATTGTTTCATTTTGACAATTAGTATACTCTTAATTATAGAAATATTCAATAGTTTTGAATATGTGTTTTCAATGTAGATTTTTGTAGGTTTGGGGTTAAGTATTTATCTGTCTGAATAATAATTCAAAACACATCTTGCAATAATGACAACATGGTGTAATGTCACTCTTGGTAGATTAATATATAGTCACCAAAAACATACAGTGAACACTCAATGAGTCAATTATTTAATAAATTTATTGAAGTAACAATATGTTTACATAATATTACAGATGTCGTGTGTGTCTATGAAGAACTAAAGACAACAGACAACTTTTTGTTAGTGGAGCCTGCTGATGCAGCTGAAATGTTAGAAGACGGTAGTGGGTATGAGCTCACTGAATCAGAATCAACCATTATTCTAAACTCTTTGTTCGGTGTGGATGAGATACTCGTATTCTCATTTATTGTGGAAGATGCTGTAAATAAACTAGAAGGTGTAGTTGCAACAGTTACCACCCTTGACGAAGACTCAATAACACAGGTAATTGTGTTTTAAAAAGAAGTTAGTTATTTCTCTCAAGTAATATGTTTTGTTGCTGTTTGTCTAAAAGTTTGTCTACTGCAAATGCTTCAACCTATGCATGTTTTGACTTTAAAAAAATAATCTCTGAAATTAATGATCTGATATTTAAAATATACATCTTGTAAGGAATCATTTGTCGACCTCATACATACATAGGTATAAGGAAACTTGATTTGACATTTTACATGTTTAAAAGATTGATCTCTTCTTGGGTGTTAGGTTAATTTACACAAGAAAAAGTATTTATAAACATTCCTAATATATGAATATATAAATTACAGGCGATAGCAGACTTTAGCAGTGGAGATGAGGTAGCTCTAATGTTTCCAGAGGGCACGTTTGGAATTTCTTTACAATTAGAGATTATCACAAAGCCAGGGGCAGATAATCCTATTTTAACGAATGGAACTCTTAGAATATGCTCTCACGTAGAAGGTAATATGTTTAAACATATCAAAATATCTTCAATTGTAGTGTTGTTTGACACGTTAAAGGAAAACAAAAGTTTTCGTATTTTACTCTCTCAGCCATTTCCATTTAGTACATGTTTTTGAAATGAGAAACTCATTTTTATATACTTGAGTATATACACTCTTTCGAAAATGAATTGAGGACATATATATGTATATATAAAGCGCATTATCGGCTGTTTTTGTCTGGTTATGCATAGTCTAACATTATGTCACCGTTACTGGGTAGAAAGCATAAACAGAATGAGTTATGCTATGGAAACACAACAACGAATAGCCCTTAAGGCAATTGCTAGCAGTATTTATCCAAATAAGCCTGCGAATCTTTTCATGCAATATATACATACAGATAGCACGAATGCACATATAACTATTTATCTACATTTGTCGTAATGAACTTAGATTGTTTTAATTAGAGCATGGCTTAAATGGTATTGCAATTTGTTCGTAATGAGTTTCTAACACTCAACTATCATATGCCTTTTTTTTGTTGACTTTTTTGCTGTCTAGGTCTCTTTCAGAGTAAGTAAGCATTATTTCAAAGTTACTTTCTTTCTTTCAGAAGAGGTATCAACTACAACTATGACAACACGTAAGCCTGCCTTAGTTTACATTTTTTCTTATTTCATAATTCGTAAAGAATTCTTTAAGCCGAAGCTCATTCATAAATTAATTAATTAGTGATATTATATCACATGTGTACATCTTATATTTCTTGTGTTTCGTAGGTTTATATGGTGTTTCTATTTTACGACCTAATATATTTAACTACCAAATCAAAGATATATCTAAATAGTTTAAGTATTATTCACATATATTGATTCACTCTTACTGCACTATTTGTATTATGTTGAAGATGTAAAATTTGAAAAATGTGATACAAAATATTTTCATGTTCTCAATATGTCTCGTATAATGATAACGGGACGTATGTTGTACTTTACACAGCAATTATATGTACCGAAGCCATGGTGGACAACCTAGGGAACCAGCTGCTTCAAAACGTAACACCATCTGCTGCCGAAGATGCCTTATTGCCTAATGACGGTTATACACTTCCAAGTGACACAATCGATGATGAAATGGCCATCACTCTATCAGAACCCAGTGAGATTGTTGAAATTGGTGTTACTGTAGACGGAATCTCATCAATTCAGGTTGTTCTTGGGGAAGAGTATGTTCAGGTATGTCACAGGTCATATTGTTATCGCTATATAAGGCAGATATACTTAAACAATTTCTTTGATTTTGGATAAATACCCAATAATTGTAAATACATGTTGTACTACAGTTGTTAAACGTTCAGCATGTCGCCATACATTTGTTCTGTCATATTAATTCTAAAATATACAAATAAAAATAAGTGTAAATCCCGACACCATAGTTAATTGATATTAATGAAAGAATGTGAAGTATATACAAAAGCGAATCGTTACATCCTTACAGGAAAAATCGGGGCTTCCAGATAGTGAACAAGATCTTGTGTTTAGTATATCTCCCCGCCAAAATGCGGATACCATTGTCCTTATCTACACTGCATACCCAGATGTAGAATCAACTTTATCGGACTTATATATCAAGATATGCGGTGAAGGTAACTATAAATGAGCCGTGCGCCTAGATTATCAACCTGAAGGCATTTGTTGCAAGTGTAGATTTAAATCAACCTTTACATCCGCGCAGTTTAATCTGGTATGCACTGTTGTTAGTCACAGAAACATTCATCAAAGATCAGACAAATCGTGGATGCACGGACTGATCTGTCAGAACACAGGTCACAAATACCCCAGGATGGTAGGAACGGGCCTTGTATACACATTCTCGTTTTTCAATATTATTACTTATTATGAAACTTTGTCTTAAGAACTATGGTTGTAATGTTTAAATAGTTTATCCGTTGAAGCATTAAATTTGAATAGAAACGTTTATAAATAATATATATAGTCACATTCATCTGGCTAACTTTAAATTGTAATGAAATGTTCCCAGGTAATATTAGCAAACACATTACTTGATAATAGTAAGATATGTCTTACCTAATAACAATATGACATATTTTTCTTTTAACACAATGTCCATTATTTTATAAATTGTTGACTTCAGAAAATGAGTCCAATTTCAATTCTTCCTTGCCAAAAAGGCAAATTTACATTTTGTAAAATATATCGATTTTTGTTTTCAGTATCGAGTTCAACATCTGTCACAAGCCCATCGAGTTCATTTTCTACAACACCATGTAAATAAATCATAGTATTACTTCTTTATTGTAGTATAAGCTCACATCGGCAAGAAGTGGTCACGTGAGTTTTTGTGATCGCATTGTTTTCGTCGTTCGTCCGTAGTCAACCGTTTGCTTTTTACATTTTAGAGGCCCCGATCTTTCATTCAATCTTCGATAGTATCTTGGCCTAGTTCGAATATTTGTTATATCGGGTCAATAACTACGTCACTATGTAAAATTGAAGGAAGCTTATGTTAACTGAAGCCATAAGTTTTACTTGAGTATGTTAACATCTTGTCTAAACGTTTGTCTTAATGAATTATAGGCTTTATAAGTTTAAATATGTATCGTGTCCAGACTAATAAAATAGTTTTAGTTGGGTTGAGTTTGAGTTGGTCATAAACTGAGGAAAATTGAAAGAAAATGTTGTTAGCTATTTTTGAGTAAACGTCAAGTTACATCAAAACTAAAATCATTCGACCAAATAGAATGAACATGTTGTTAACGGTCACGAAGCTTCTTTTTTTGTTGTTGAACAATTTGCACATTTTTCAGAGTGTGTGTCTGGATGATATTTAGGTTAATTATAATATTTGTTCATGTGGGGTCAATAACTAGGTCACTATGCCACTATATCATATTTCACCATGGTACTTGAGTGAGCGCTGTAGGGCCACCATGACCCTCTTGTAATAAGTGTTACAATGCGTGTTCAGAAATGATTTACGATAGACAATCATGATGTCGGTTATTTTTCAGCAAAAGTTTAATTAATATGTTTCAGCATCACTTAACCTTTCGTATCTAATTGAAGTCAATATCTTAAACTGATCACTGTAAACCTCTTCACCTCTTCACCGACTTAGTCGCAAGTATAGAGCCAGAACAGTCGACTTATCCGCGTCGTGTGACCAGGCTATCTTTCCTGAAATTGATTATGGATTCTTCAGTGTGCAAAGTTTGACACATCCATTACAACGATTCATATTAAGCCTTAAAAGGATCAATGTTGATGCATATAAAGTGCAAACGTTAACATTAATTTATAATGCACACTATTATGTCATTATATGCCATTTCATAATCACATGAAATAATCTGTTAAAATAATTGTCGAACGTTTTATTTTGGGTATTGTTTATAAGGCTTAAACACTAGTATCCATTGTACATAGAAGAAATGAAAACTATGTAGCAATTGATGGAGACTGATTATAAAAATGTATTTTGACCATTATAGATTGTGTTACTGAAATGTTCGACAATGAGAAGATACCCCTGCCAATAACAATAAAACCAACCAGAGCAACGAACGGCACAGAGGAAGAAGGAGGAACATTTGTTATTGAGCCCGAGGATGCACCTAAAATTAAACTTAATGTGACTGAGCCAATCACCGATGATGTTATATTTTTGGAAGTTATCACAGAGAATGTTGCTGAAATTATTGTTACAGGAGTCGTAGATGGAGTCGAGATCCTGCTCAATACAGTATGCAGCAAATTAACTCTTAAAACCCTGAATTTCCTTAAGTAGAATAATCCATGTTCAAGAACGGGCATTTTTATTTTTCATGTAATAAGTGTTTTGTAATAGTTTTAATTGCAAAAAACACAAATATTGCATTTGGCGCTGAAAGAGTTAACTGCAATAACTATGTTATAAACTGTTGATAATCGGATCTGATGGACAAGTATCTATCTCCCCAATTTATCATTATTTCAAAGTTGATATTTCGAGCATTAACAAACCTAAATTCATGTTTGAATACAAAATATTGAACGTCTTTACATCGGTTTTATTCCTTTTCTATCTCAGGAAATAGTCGAAGAAGGTGGAGAATCCGTTATCCCATTGATTCTGATAGAACCTTTGGATGAAGACGATATTATCAAAGTTGAATTTGTTCCCCTCGATGAGGAAGAGAATATGGTAATATCTGATTTGTCTCTGGAAGAACCAAGTGAAACACAAATAAACACAATACCGGAAGATATTGTGGACGCCATGCTGGAAAATGTTACAGTTACAATGCCAGAAAACAGAACATTTGATGTAATTCTTCAAACTGAAGAAGAAACAATTGCCGAACTTGTAACAGTCGTCATAGAGTTTGAAGAACCGTATCCATTGACAGTTACCGTTTCCGTAGAGGAATTTGACGATATTACAGTGAGTAAAAGATACAGGACAAATATAGATTTATCATACAATATATATTAAATATTGAATGTGATCAATACTAATTATTTATATATATAAATAAAGCGCATAATGCAAATATTATGTGCACACCTATTTGTTTATCTCAATACAATACACTTTCCAAATCAATTGATATGCATCTGCATTTATTGATGATGATGATGATCATCAGAAGTATTAATCAACCTAAGATGCCTTAGATACGGCATTGACTCAGTTCCATCCTCAGTTTTATGTTATTTACGGATATCGTAATGTTTTCTAACAACAGATGCCAGTAGATGACAATGGTACAGTGGCTGTACAATTTCCACCTGGTGTATTATCTAATGAGTTCACCGTGACAGTAGACGATGGTGATGAACCAAACCCGCCAGAAATATCAGATATCGATGTAACAGCATGTGTGCATCCAGGTATTGGTTGTCTTGATTTATTCTCAAACTGATTGGTTTTCTAATTTATTTCTAATACATGTTTTAATTCAGTAAGCCATGCACAATCTTGCAGTCAAATGTATATTTGGCAAAACACCAATTAAATAAGCAATACTATACTCTTGCTAACTTACTACCATAGTAAAAATATGTTGATGAATTAATGTGAACGCCTTTAATACATACTCTATTTAAGCGTTTATAGCGCTATGATAAGTCCAATACACGAATGGTTTCTATTGCATGTTTTTTATCAATAATATATCACTATCATACATATACTTAAATCGCGAAGAAGTGGAAACACAGTTTAAATATCCAGAAGGCTTATTAACATTTACTCATGAACTGTTGAACGTTTTGTTTCAGTGGGTCCATTGAGTACAGTATCAACGATAACAAGTAAGCCTTGTGTAACAACATGTTTCCTTCAGAACACTTTTTATAACAATAGAACTAGTATAATCAAACTAAATATTAGTTTACAGTAAACATTTATACAGCATCTGTTCACAGGTATAAATTATGGTAGGTACAATTAAGACGTAAAATGTCTTTATTACCTATGCAAAAGTGTAGTATCTATACTCACAACCACACGTATAAGGTCTTTAAAGATGCTTCGCTTTAAAATGACTTAATTAAATAGCTAAGATATATGCATAACACTTTAGAAGAGCGTTTATGATATGTTTAAACAGAATGACGTTTATGCTCTTTGTTAAGATTATTTAACGCTCGTTTATTTTCAGCTCCATTTGTAACCAGCCCGGCAACGACTACGCCATGTAAGTATTTTTCAAATTTACATTCAGTCCTGTTTTAAAAAAACCCCTACTTATGTCATATGCATTGTATTAGAAGTAGAATAAGAATTCTCGATTTGGCATCTTAATAAGGGAATCCGTTATTAAAAAGTAGTCTTGCACGATCGTTATTCTGTTTATTGATAAGTCATCTGGTATTATATTTATATAAAAATTGATACCAAATTAAATGTCAAAATTGTATTATGAGCAATTTATGATTTTCGTAAATACATACATCCTCTCTCGAA
This sequence comes from Clinocardium nuttallii, assembly GCA_031471495.1. Classification (NCBI taxonomy): domain Eukaryota; kingdom Metazoa; phylum Mollusca; class Bivalvia; order Cardiida; family Cardiidae; genus Clinocardium; species Clinocardium nuttallii. Next base: position 5,921 of record JAUELF010099227.1, on the reverse strand, counting down.
AAGCCTCGTACAATCGCAAAACTTTCTTTGTGTTATAACATCTATATACACAGCATTTAGTTCACATTGTCACATATTATTATAAAATATGTAGTCTTGCACGATCGTTCTTCTGTTTATTGATAAGTCATCTGGTATATAAACATTGATACCAAATTAAATGTCAAAATTGTATTATGAGCAATTTATGATTTTTAGTTTCTAATTTATAAGCCATGGTGCCCAAATTATTCCAAACTAAATAACACTGTATTTAGATAGCCCCGATACACTGCAGAATGCTTGGAAGCATATTCTATACAGTCATTTTTTTTATCTACGAGTTATACATTTATTATGGTTAATCATTGACAGACTGTGATGCCGTGATGATCGATCAGGACAATGCCGAGTCCTATATACATGTTGGCGTCATTCCTGCAGTTGAAAACCCTTACAGAGTACTTAACCCAACACTTGAAAGCCCCGAAGCTGGGGAACTGAAATTCCCACAGGGAGAGAGTGGCGAGCTGAATGTCACTTTGTTTATGCCAGCTGTGATCGATACGTTTGAAGTTTATGTTCAATATATACAAAGTTTGGTGATAACCGTTGATGATGATACATCAATTCTCAAAGTGAGTTGAATATTTTTTATATTTTTTATTGACTCAGAATAACGTAATATTTTGTACATAGTTTGGATTAACTACCGAGAACTGCACAGATCAAACGAGGCGGGTATCGGAAATTTAGTTCCGAAAGTATATTTTCTGTTTATAATTTGAATGGCGCTCTGTTAATACCAACTGTAAGGCATTTTCGACGCAATGTAGATTCCGATCGGCAAGCGCAATTTGAGCTGGCTCTACACTGTTGTCTGTAAATCTAAGAAAGTTTAAAGATTGTCTGTTAAGCAGGGAGAAGGTTATGGCCAGACACCGATTATACTCATATTGATAATGAACAATGTCACCTTTTGCTACACTTTTGCTACACTGTTCTCAACTCTATTTAAAATATATCTTTTAAATTATTTAGAATGTATTATTGTGAAGTCTGCTGCATATTTTGTCTATGTGAAAAATTGATTTAAATGCTGTTAGTTATTTATGGCATATAATTACTTTCAATTGTTAAGTATGATGTGACGTCATTGCAATATGAGTTTACGTCACTCAAAATGCGGTAGTGGACTCGCCATTCATAAGTTTTATGTTATGTGTAAATGGTGTTATTTAGTTATTAAAATTATAGGAATATGTATCATATTTCTTGATTCTGTCTTAAACGTTATACAAGGGATAACATAAAAGAAAAACATATGTTGCAGTACTAAGCGATACCTGGCTTTGTATTGTCTACTCTTGGCGTGGAAAGTGTGACATATCTCTCGACCTCTGGTGCCGCGGAATATCACATTCCCACATTCCTAAAAGTACAAAACCAAGCCCGGTAACGCTATTGCAACATAATATTCCCTATCTATTATACTTTAGTTGATTGAAAATCCTAATGAGATCACTAAAGTTGAAGTATCCGTAGAACCGTATTTTGCAACCGTGGAACAGATAACCATTAACAACATGGTACCCTCGTCAAATAGAACAATCAAGATGCCGACAGTGAATCGCGTCATCATTAAGGCGTGTGTAGAAGGAGGTAAGCTAATTAAACCACATCAATATAATATCTGGCCTTTCTCGAAAAGTGTTTGCCTATCAAATGCTTCATGTAAAATGTGTGTTACTGCTCCTTGTAAAACAATGTATTTACAACAATTTTGCATGAAACACTCGATATGCACATTGTGTGTTAAATATGCGTCTGTGTTTTGTTTCGTACTTTGTTTTGTCCGTTTTGAGTTCGACATTTGTTTTAAGGAGAAAAATGAATTAACAGCAGAGTTTCAGTATCTGATGAATATTTACTTATTTATTATGAGCGATTATAATCGAATATCAAATACATAAGACACTCACTGAAATTAAAAACAACAACTAACGTCAAAACGTGTTTTGTTTCACAACACTTTCTATACTGACAGGTTAAACAATGTTCGTGCCGTCGATGTCATTATCTTGCTATCTGACATTTTTTCCACTTTTACACATTTAATTGCATCTGCTACAGACTACTTTTAAAAACAATGTAACAAAAGGAGATATTGCTCTTGAAAGGGTTCACTATACTGATGTAACGTGATTTGCTGAAAACATGGTCACATGGTGGCATCAGATTAGGGATAAAATAACAACACTTAAAAAAAAAATGTATTCCACACCTAAAGTCTTTGTTTGAATTCAAGAGAATTTGGGTAAATTTGCTTTAAGTGTCACTTCATAATCAATGCTCAAGCCACTGTTTTTGGAAGAAATACGTTGCTGAAAAAGGGGCAATCGCGAATGATAGTTTTTCAATGCTCATGAGTATCACGTAGAAAGCTGAACAAAACTGTGACACACATAGTGGGGATTATATCAATGGTCGGTTCTGTGTATAATATTGCGATTGTACTGTAGACTCCTGTTTGTAGTTTGCCATATTAATTTTCTTTATTTGTCAAATGCCAAGATTATCTCATTTACACGCTTGAAAGATGCACGGAACGAATGCCCGCGCCTTTGTTATCTGTTTTTATGTTTCAAATATAATACCACCATCAGGCTTGGAGATGGGTTCTTTACGTTTCAATATGTGTTATATTTACAGTAACTGGATCCTCATCGAGCAGCACAGTTTTCTCCACATCGAGTGTATCACCAACAACACCGGTATGTACTTACAAGCATACATGATTAACCTTTTCCCACATACAACTAATATGTAGCAGAGGACTTATAACACGTTTAGTCAAACATATCGAATCTCTCTATAAATGTAAACACTTATTGAATACAATAAAACAAGTGGTGACACAAGGAGAAAAATGCTAATTATACTTTCATTTATATAGTTTTCCATAATATTTATTTTGTATGCCTAGACGTTTTCAAATTCGTCTGCTGCAGATTGTTCGCATGAATAAAGGAGTTAACTAAATTTGACTGTAATCGTTCATACAACGAGTTAAAAGCCGTACACTCTGCCAGGAGTTTAATACAATATTATATAGTTTATGATTTTTTAGGAATCTTCATTGTTTAAGACATCCGAATGAAGTAGTAACATCGGTAATTCAGATTTTCGTAAATACATCCATCCTCTCTCGAAAAGCCTCGTACAATCGCAAAACTGTCTTTGTGTTATTACATCTATATACACAGCATTTAGTTCACATTGTCACATATTATTATAAAATATGTATTTCTCAGATCCAATGTGACGAAGAGTTTGATTTTGTGTGTGAAAGTTACCCAGAATGTGCACACAGATGTGATAAAGTGGTGGAATGTATAGATGGCTCGGATGAGCTGTCTTGTTACAGTAAGTAGTCATATAAATTCCCCCTGGAAAAAGTCGCTAGCTCAGCTGCACATATAACCTTGTTGAAATCATTACTTTTATTATATACTTGCACATCTTTCGGCGCAACTGCATGCAGATAGTATTGCAGTTCAAACACGACCGATTCAATTTCCGTATTTGACTAGGTCAAAAACGGATTCAAACATGGTAATAGTACGTCACTAAAATATGATGTGACGTCATTGAAATATGCTTTAGTTTGAGTGGCATAATGGTCTAGTGGTTAACATACTGGACTGTCAATCCAAAGGTCTGGGGTTCAAATCCCGGTCCGGGTTCTGGATTTTTCTGGGGTGCTTAAAGTGTCTCCCACTCAACTAGAGGTCAAGTACTGGTCCATTCAAGGAAAAAATGCCTCGCGTGTATCGGTGCTTTACACTGAGCACGTTAAAGAACCAAGGGGTATTTTCGGAAAGAGCTAGGGTATCGCACCCG
>JAUELF010099117.1:0-15775 GCA_031471495.1 Clinocardium nuttallii | reverse complement strand
TATTTATAAATGTTATTTTGTTTTACCGATTTCGTGTTTTAACCGCTTGATGTAAGAAAACAAAATGGCAGACGATTTCATTTAACAGCTAATGTGATTTCAATGTTAAAGAGGTTAAGAGAAAAGCTGCATATTTTAGAGACGTAATGCAATGTTAAATATGATTTATTCAATTGTTGCAATAGCTGTCTATGATGTTTAAACCGTATATGTTTTGGTTAAGCTAGGAGGGTTTTACGGAACTTGACTTTCACTTTCGTAAGTATATGCAGACCGTCACCGTTTATACATGTGTGTAAATTCAAAAATATCCAACAAACCTGTCGTCTAGGCGATGTCTGGTTTCAGACGATGAGAAGTTAGAACTGGGGTGTAAACGTAAACGTGACACCTATCGACTTATTAACCCTTTCCCACGTACAACACATTTCCAGCAGACGACTTTCAAAACATCTTTGCACAAATATGGAAACTCTCTAAATGGAAGTGTAGTAAATTAATAGAGTTGAAAACATTGTGGCAGAAATTGCTCCACATTAGCAATATTTTCAAAAAGGCGTCAACTGCATAAGCGTCTGTATCGGGGGAAATTGTTTAATGCAGATGGTTAATTGAGCCGATCCAAGAGAAACCCTACATTGAGTATCGACCCTAATCAGCCTAAGCATGTCGAGCAGGCTAACCCGAATAGACACTTTTCGCCTCCTGTGGATTTTCTGTCTCAGGAGTAATTTTACTACACCTCTATCCCCCTGAGATGAAATGTGCCGACCCGGATTAGCCTGTGCGGTCTGCACAGGCTGATCTGAGTCGATATATTACGCAGAGTCCTTAATGTTTTCCTGTGGGACGGCTCGTATTTACATTCCAGTATATTGGAAGCTGGCATGAGATTTATTATCAAGAAAAAAGCTATTACGGGCCTGCTGACGTTTGGGAGGACTATACCGAGACGTATACATTGCAGTCTGATGGGAATCTGCATTTAGTAGGACAAGGCAGGTAGGTATACTCGAATAATTAACTAAATCATGCAACTTTCACTTCTATAATTGCAAATATTTATTTCTTGCATGATGACGTAGTAAGCCTTTCTAAGAATTTAATCATATGTAGAGAGCGATGTCGACCTAGCTTTAATCATATGTAGAGAGCGATGTCGACCTAGCTTTAATCATATGTAGAGAGCGATGTCGACCTAGCTTTGTCTATAGAATTGAGCCGTTCCGCGAGAAAACCAACATTGTAAAGTTTCAAACCGAACCAGAATATACAAGACAATTGGATTTGAAAGCATGACTTAAAGGAAGCAGGTGAAAGTTGTTTAACCCTTTCCCTCATACGACAATTCTGCAGCAGACGACTTGGAACGTATATGCTGTTTAGTACATTTAAATAACCTGTGCAAACGGACATGATGTAAACATTTTGAACAATATGGCCAAATGTCTCTTTAATTTAAACAAGATGTCTAAGATGTGCCTTTATTGCTCACATGGCTACCACAGTATATAACAAAATGTTATCAATAGCACAAAGGGTCAATTTTGACGTAGGAATTATACATAGTATATGCTACGATCTATGTGATATTCAGCATGTTAATGTAGTCGTGAAAGGACACGTTTAGTCTTCAAACCATTTGGTTTACAGTTTGCTTAACATTGACTGCAACTATAATGTGCCATAAAAGCTGAAGTTTCTTAATCATTTACCAATACTTTTAAATCTGCTCTTACCATAAACGAAAAACTTAGATGCTGAAATATTAACAGATATTAACTTAAGTGTTAATGCCTTTTGTTTTAAGGTAAGTGTGACACAAGCTTTGGAAGGAGAGAGGACTTTTCTCCTTCCAGTGTAGCAGAAGTATGATAACCAAAACGGGAGTATATAAACAAAACAAAATGCAAAGTAATTTTAACAAAATTAAAGATATTTATTATCAAAACTGAGTATTTATAGAATTAAAAAAAGTAATCACATATGTGTAGTTTAAAATACAACAGAAATAAATAGGAAAACAAATCCCACGAAAACTTTTTTCTGAGCGTTGATGAACAGTAAACCAAACAATTTAACAAGCGTAGTCTAGTGAACTTCGTAAACCAACTTACAAAAAAAGCGTAGCCTAGGAAGTTGGGGAACAGTTATTAAATACAAATTAAATGTGTCTACAGTTTTGCAATAACGGTAGAAGATGTACATGTTTTGTATCTTGTTGACTCTTAAATCAGTTAATACAATTTATTCATTCATAAAGGTTGTGTTTTCAAACATATTGCAGCAGAGTTTTTCTTAAAATAATATTTGTTGGTTGCTCCCTTTTCGATTACGTCACCCCATGGTACAACAATTAAAACCTATCCCATACTGACGCCGCGCTTCCCCGCGGCGTCATTAACATTTTGCAAAGCAAGTATTTTCTTCTTCGCTACTTGTCGAGATCAATTGATTGACTATTACTAAACGACGCACTTGCTTACTGACAACTTGCTCAAAATGCACGCCGTACACATTCATGGTTATGTTAGGATAACATGTGAGATTTGTGTGCTTTTCTGGTAGTTTTGATAATGACAAATATATAAAAATGAAAGTATGACTACTAAATCGAGTTAAAAACGGTGTTCTCATACGAGATCGGTATAATACATACCTTGCAACAGCAATCAAATAGACCCGTTTCTTATCCATTTCCGACTTATAGACACATTTTGAGTATCTACAGCAATATACTATTGAAAACATTGTAGTAAAGGAAGAAATTGCTCTTCATGAAAAGGCTCTCCCTTTTCCACAATGTTTTCAAAGTGGTCTGCTGCACATTTTCTTTTGAGTAATGTACACACATTAAGGGCTGTCTGCACTGCAGCATGACTCATGCATCATGATAAAAGACCACAGAACAACAATCAATGACTGAATACAAAATAACAATACTACTACTAATAATATTGAAACATGCCTGGTTAGAACATCAAACTGAGGCAGAAATAACTAAATTGTGTGACCCTGGTGAACTCGTGTCTTCATCCCCGACATAACTATGAATGTGTACGGCGTGCATTTTGAGCACGATGTCAAGTTTGGTCTTTCAGTCAATTTTTATCCTAGACTATACACACTGTGGTGTTAATTTCATCAACATAATTCGACTCTAAGGGTCATTGCTCTGCCATTTACATTGCTTGTTAGCCCTTTTTCGAGTTTCATAGCATCCTATCGATGATACCCGCATGTGATGCGTTTGTGCTTAGGCTGAAGTTAGAATATTTCCATCCTTCACATTTTCTAGATTTTCTTTGTCCGACGACAAAATCTTCATGGTATTGACATTTTCAGGAAGTCGAAATGTGGCTTAAGCAGAATGTCTGAACATTGTAGTCTGTGTTTTTGTTAATTTCGTTTATTTATAGAACGCCTTCCAAACGAAATGAATCGTGTCAAACTCTTTACAGCGGAACGCTTCTACAGACGGACAAAAGTGGAAAACTCAATCGGACTTGTAAGTTTTCTTGCTACCCTGCTCATTGAACCTTTTTCCATATGCTGACGAAATTTGACGAACTTGCAGAAACATAGAAAACATTTTTACAAAACGAGCAATTCGAGGTATTTCTCACTTTGTTTTTAACTCGATTTAATAATCATACTTTCATTTTGTTATATTGTCTGTATTTTTACCGAGATATTTTCAAAGTGGTCTTCTACAAATTGGCTGTATTCGGGAAAGGAACTGAAGAGACTACTAGTTATATCGCTGTTTCACGGACGATGGTTTTTATCTCGGTTGTAATTGTGGGCGAAATGTTCCCCTCCTAATGCATGCATGCATCCCAAGTTTGAAACAACGCTACCAATTATATCAATGTAACATGGTCAGATTGAAGCTATTCATTTTCCATAGGCGACCATTATAGCGTTTTAGGCTATGGATCTTTCCCAAGAGCCGAAATAACCCAGAAACCTATATTCAATTAAAGTTCATTATCAAAACTACCAAAAAAGCCCAACAAACTGTCATGTTATCATCCCTTTATTTAAAGATATGACGGTAAATTTGAGGTCGACCTTATCCCGCAGTGAATTTTACTTTCAATTTCAGAAAGTACATGTTTTTCTGAAAATGGCTCCTATGCTGTCAATAAAGCTTAAAGCTAAACGCAAACAATGTTTTGTTTACAAATCAGTCATCGGTATTCATCCTTATTAAAACACTTTCAACTTTCAGCAAAATCATTATTGTCCAATGGGGACTACTTCAGCGATATTAATTCATCTGCAGTACCTGGACAAAATTGTCTGCCCCGCGCTCCAATTAGAATTGCTCCCATTTGACCTTAAACGTCCACTATACTATTGCTTATCTTACATAATACAGGCACACGAAGGCGTTTAAGTACTTTGTCTCAGATTGCTGATCTGACCAAATTTCAAACAGAAATAGTCAAAGAAAATTATTAATTCAACCAATTTGAACCGTTCTTCAAAATGTTTCTGCCTAAATATGCTGTCAAATTGTCATGTTTTAAATGTGTACATTTGTGAGCTCTTGCACTCAGGTGAGCGATATAGGGTCAACAATGTCGTCCTGTTTTCCAATTGCCAGTTTCATAATATTAACTATTTTTGATATGATCTTTCACAACTTCTTAACAATACATACATAAACATAAGCTGCAATTGTTATTTCCTTTCAAATCGTCCCTACTTCTCCAAGCTTCATGCAGCCCGATGCCATCGGAACGTTCAGTGCTTTGATTATTGTTTGTGAAAATTGTAATTTTAAACCATCGGTGTATTTCACTTAGACTTGTACCTGAAAGGAGTAAACACTAGTTTATGTAATAAGTACTTCCTTACTTGTTTTTTTTTTCCAAAGGACAAGATAGCCAATGCCCACACTGACAGGGGATACATCTTCCAGAATGAATTATTTAAATGTCATTATGAAAAGTGCCTTGAAATATACCATTGTTACTAATACCTGTGTAGATAAAGCGAGAAAACCAACATTATGGCCTCTGCGTAATGTAACGACCCCTCAGCCTGCGCAAAATGATCCGGCCCGACACAATCCGTTTCAGGGAGATAGAGGCATATAGTAATGATTTCTGAAACAGAAAAACCACAGGAGGCGAAAAGTGTCAGTCCGGGTTAGTCTGCGCGGCATGCTAAGACTGATCCGGGTCGATACATTACGCAGTGTCCATGATGTTGGTTTTCTCGCGGGACACGGCTCAATTATATTATTTTTTTCGTCGATATATGTATAACGCCAGTTTTGACCTAGATGTTTTAAACAAATGATATAGATTGCAAACCAATCAAATGTTGCATTTAATGAATAATAGCGAAGAAATAAAGATAATTAAACGTTTTGATTGGTTCATGGTTAAGTTGGCGATCCTACGAGAGGCACTAATAAGGTAAAGTTTTAAAATGAAATGTTCTGCATACAAAGCTTTAAATGTTTTCATTAAGAAATAAATTTCAGTGAAAAAAATCATTGAAAACATGTGAAATATAATATTTAAGAGCAAAACATTAATTACTTTTGAAACATGATAAGATTTCAGTTATTTATCGTCAATTGTAACTTACACACCCCTTGGGAGCCTCACATAATCTCCAGTGTGACGTATTCTCTGTCTTGTTTCGTTTCTAAGTGTTCTCTCATATTGATCGACGTTTATCTTTTTTAAAGATATTTCTTGTTTTTGTTTACGTACATCCGAAAGGTTGCGTGTTCCAGTGGTAAAATTAATTCATTCTTTCCTCAAATGTGTCAAAATGTGTTTGAATATGGGCAGGAGTTAACACAAGCTATATAACTTCCAGCTGGAAGTTTCCATTCCCCATTATGGATACTGGATACAGACTACACCAACTTCTCCCTGACATACGGGTGCCGTGAGTTGGATCCCGAGGGTGGCTGTACGATCAAAGACAAGCTTGACCTTTGGGTGTGGTCCAGACATCCGACACTATCACTGGATCACATTGCGCACGTGAGAGACATGTTACGTGACATCTGTGTTAGTTTCTCGGGATTGACAGTGACACCTATACATAGAGGTACGTTCGGCATAACTTTTTAGCCTTTCATAAACAATCGTGCTATATTTGTGACACGTGGAGATAAGGATATTTCTGCTTGTCGATGCTATCATATCCAAATGTTCATTGTTTGTTATAGATTTATTGACGATTTCTGTGAATACATCGCAAATTCGGATCTAGATCAAACTGTGCGATTTTCATACCGACCCAAACATAAATATGCCAGCATTGTATAAACACCCAGCTTAGGCCTCTTGGTGTTTCTCCGTACATGGTTCCAACAAAAACACGTGCACGCAAAACGGTAAAATTGTTTATGAACTTTGGTTTAATTTGTCGTTTTATTTTGATGGTGTTTTTATGTCGTTTTCTACATTTTTTTAGTTATATAACGGCGACTGAACATGACTGAGCAGTCCCGCGAGAAAACCAACATTGTGGGCTCTGCGTTAAGTATCGACCCGAATCAGCCTAAGAATGCCGCGCAAGCTAACCCGGACCGACACTATTCGCCTACTGTGTTTTTTCTGTTTCGGGGATCATTACTCTATACCTCTATCAACCTGCTACGGAATGTGTCGGTCCGGATTAGACGGCGCAGGCTGATATGCGTCGATACATTACGAATAGACTATTGTGTTGGATTTCTCACGGAGCGGCTCGTGTATTCATGTTCCCTGGATAAACAATGAAGTACTATGTTAGGAAAGGTGCTGTGCCTCTGTGCACTCGTCCATGACCGCCGCGACTGGGGATCGAACCCTGGACGCCCAAATCTTTGATGCTTATCATTCGTTCAGGAACTTTAGTCCGCAACCACAACATATGCTTTATAAGAAGCAGGCGGACAGTAAATACTGATCAGTACAGGCTCGTCCGAGTCTTCAATGTTCGCATATTTGTTAGGACTCATTTGAGACGTCTCGCGAGAAAACCAACATTGTGGACTCTGCGTTAAGTGTCAACACGGATCATGCCCATGCCGAGCAGGCTAACCCGGACAGACATTTTGCATCCTGTGGATTTTTTGTTTCAGGAATCATATCTCTTTCCCCCCGAAACGGAATGTATCGGTCCGGATCAGTCTTCGCGGACATCGCAGGCTGATCTGGTCGATACATTACGCAGATCTCATAATGTTGGTTTTCTCGCGGGACGGCTCATTGGTGTCTGCCTGATGGTGTTTATTTGCTACTACTGTATGACCGATAATTGAATAGAACTCCCTTTATCTACTGCGAAGAATGCTTTGATAAATGCAAATGTTTGATAGTCTGATAAACATCGTGCTACTTATTTCTAAGGTATTTAGTTCTTACACTATCGAGAGTCATGATATTGTCTTATGGAAATGTATATCTTGAACACATAGTAGATGGTATTTTCTAAAAAGCTCAGCTCGAGAGCAACATTCTTATTGTCTGCAACTGCATCGTTCGCAGCGGCAGGTGGTTATTCACAGAAAGATGCATGGACTTACACAAAATATTGTATGTTGAACGATAGTATAGATGCTTAGAGAGATACTTATAAATACTCGTCGCCAATGCCCCTATACTCGTCGCCATTCTTGGAGCTGGGTTCAATTACTTTGCATAACAAATTACATATAGACGCATTTTGACACTTTAATTTCAATCGTCATTGCCACATACGTGGAGACTTTAAAAATGGAAGCAATGCCATTCACCTATTGTGGGTTTAGTCAAATGCGGATAACGCCAAACTAAAACCGACCTTCGGTGTGAGGTTGGTGTGGGTTGGTGCGACCAGGTGAGATGAATGTCAATGTCAGCTTGTATATCCATGTTCAATACCTAGTCTAATTAGGATATGATCCAAAACAGTGACTAGTATAGAGTGTATACTATATGTATGTGGAAGACAGTAATACAGGGGTAGAACGTCAGTCTCTCATACCAAAGGTCCCGAGTTTCAGTCCCGTGATAAGTGGGTTCTGACTTCCGGATGTTTCCACACAAACGGCGCAAGTACTGGTTAAGTCTCCAGGAAGCAGACATCGAGCCTGAATAATATAAGTTGAAAGCTTGTTTTACAATCGATGTAAAATAAATAAGTTAAAGCTAAATTCAAACTAAACTAACAAGTATACTGTTTGATCTTAAATACTCTTTATGATAACAACCTCATAATGTCGTATTTTCCATGACGTGGTCGGTATATCTGGAGTAGCTTGATACTTTGACTATACTACCACAATAGTAACTATATTATGGAACAGTGTTTCAGGAAAACCAACCTTAATGCATTCGCGCCGTCTTATTTCAAGCCACTTTTTAAACACATTATGAATTTATATCAGATAGTTCATGAATGCTTATGGAGATATGTTTCTAGAATTGTGTTTATTACGCTTAGGCTAGTTGTCATTGAGCACCGCTCATTTTACTTTCTTTCAGATTGTGGTGTATCAGTAGCGATCGGAAAATAAGAACGAATATACGTATAGAGTCAAGACAATGGCATTTAAGTCGTCCCACGAGAAAACCAACATTCTGGACTCTGCGTAAACTATCGACCCGGACCAGTTAAGCATGCCGTGCAAGCTAATCCGGACAGACAATTTTCGCCTCCTGTTGGATTTTCTGTTTCATGAAGTATTACTTTATGCCTCTATCCCTCTGAGACGGAATTGCGATACAAAACGTTGAGTCCATGATGTTGGTTTTCTCGTGGAAAGGCTCATTTGTCTACAATGAGTATTCGGTGAGGGATATTAAATGTAAACATTTAAAACGTCGTTCAGATTTCGAAGTCCTTTTTTCATTTGTGTTTCTTTTTGAAACACATATATCATTGCTATGGCCACCACCATCATTAAGTTGATATTTCATAAACGGTTGTTATATTCGTATGTTTGTCAAGCCATGGTTGAACATGTTGTTAAGAGAGATTAAATCAAAACTTAAAAATAATATTAACCATCGTCAGGAAGTGTAACTCCGATAATTTATCTTGTTTTACCTGAGGGAATTTGAGTTACTGCCCATTTGAGAAGGAGGATATCATTTCAAGAAATAATTCTCATTATCGTTTTCAACCTCTTCCTCCTTCTTGTCATCGGTATTGTGCATCATCATACTCACTAGCACCACTATCATCACCATCATCATAATCATCATCATCATCATCATCAGCAGCAGCATCATCATCAGCATCGTCATCATCAGCATCATGATGCTCATCATCACCATCATTAGCATCACCACCATCATCATCATCATAATCATTATCAGCATCATCATCATCATCGTCGTCGTCGTCGTCGTCGTCGTCATCATCATCATTATCATCATCATCGTCATCAGTATATGCATCATCATTTGCATCAGCATTAGCATCATCATTATCAGCATCATCATCATCGTCGTCGTCGTCGTCGTCTTGTCATTATCATCATCATCATCATTATCATCATCATCGTCATCATTATCTGCATCATCATTTGCATCAGCATTAGCATCATCATTATCAGCATCATCATCATCGTCGTCGTCGTCGTCGTCGTCGTCGTCGTATTTACCATCATCATTATCATCATCATCGTCATCATCATTCACCGCATCAACTTCATCATAATAAGCATAAACAACTTAATGATGGTAATAACAATCATCATCATCATCACAATCCTCATATTAATCGTAATAATATCGGTATCATCTCATGTCATACGAAACAGTTTATAAGAAAGAAACCTTTTAAGAAAAATGTAGTGCATGTATTTGCTTCACATGAGACAAGTGCGATGTAATATTATTCTAAATATTTCGATTTTATTGCTCCATTATGATAACATTTCCTTGATAGAGACGACAACTGTATCCTTGTGCAGCAGCCCCTTTCTGGGAACATTGCAAAAAAAGGAGATATTGATCAAATGAGCAACATGTTTAAATCTTCCAGCGCCGAATTCTCCAAGGTAGACTCTTCCATGTTGAAAATCGGGCGATACCATTTTCTCATATAAAATAAAAGTATTGGTATATTTTGATAAGTTAAAGGTAAACAATGCTTATTGCAGGTGAGACATCTCGTTAAGTCCTGAATCACCTGCATCTCCACCTCCATGTTGTCATTAGGCTGATAGAGTAAACAGCGTTTTCCACAATGTCTGTTCTTGATATATCATGTATTGAACTCGGTTATAAGACGCGCATCGGAGTTGTTGTACTGGCATATCATACCACAACAGCTTTGGTTAATTTGAGCTTGACTTTTCCCCATATACAACAAATATGCAGCAGATGACTTTGAAAACTATTATACAAACACGTAAACAATCTCATAAATGAGAGTTTAATTATTAAACCAGTTGAAAACATTGTGGCAAAAGTAGAAATTGTTCGTTTTGAGCAATTTTTCTACTTTTGCCACAATGTTTTCAAAAGTCGTCTGCTGCAGATGCGTCAAGATGCGTCTACAAATGTGAAAGGGTTAATACGGTGTTCAACATTGTTAAGTTCTATTTGGACGGTCTACCTACCTTATTTAACCATGTTGTCTCGTACAAGTACTCTACACAGATAACTTGTAGTTAAGGAGCAAGCTCACATTTTTATTCAGTGTTGTTAACCCTTTCCCTCGTACGACAATTCTGCAGCAGACAACTTTGAACACGTCAAAACATAGAAAATCTCTATAATTTAATGGATAACCTATGACTAAAAGTGGAAAACATTGTGGCAAAATGAGAAATTGCTCACAAGGACTAGTCACACTAGAATCAGAATGAGCCGGAATGTCGTCGGAATGAAAATTTGTGGTATATTATACAATTATGGACTTTTTTTTAGCTGTTATACATGATTTTATTTTGGTGCATATCAACATCATGTATAACAGCTGAAAAGAAGCCCATAACTGTTTTATTATATAACCCTCAATTTATTAATAGGCGGCTCATGGGATTCCCCGGTCTCCCCCTGTTATTATTTATAAAACTGGTGCATATCAGAAAAAACGGTGCATATCGCAAAATATTTTTTCTAAAAAGTTACTTTTTAGCCAAGGAAAAAGCGTCTATTTATAGGTTATATAAAACTCCTGGATATACGATGTGTATTCTAAAAAGTATGCCTGCATTCTGAGTGCTTTCCAAATAATCGTGTGGCCAGTCGGAATGTTTTGCTCATGCTCAAATCTTTTCGTTTTCGTTTTGCATTCGTAGTGGAGAAATATCGAACATCTTTTGAAGCGTATTCTAAATGCATTCTGACTACATTCTAAATAGTCTTACGTCATTCTGACAGCATTCGAAACATTTTGATCGCATTCGAAGGAGAACCAAAACAAGAAACCTCTGTATACATTTAAAAAACCCAAGGACAGCTGCTAGAACTTTATAAGTTGGTATTTAGGAGTCGCATGACTTTGGGCAGTTTCGGGCAACAATCCAACCTTTCTCGTACGGCAGTTGAAGAGTATTCTTAATATTTTGACTGAATTTTTACAGAATTCTAAATATTCCTACTACATTCGAGCTGCATTCAAGAACTAAGAAACCCGGAATGTGCACGATTAAAGGTGCGTTCACAGTGCATTCATAGTGTTCGGGCGGCATTTTGAAAAAGCTGTAAGAATTTAGGCCAATTTGACCGGAATGTGGCCCGAATTTAAAGTTTTTCTTTCCGGCTCGTTCTGCTTAATTCCTGCTGATTCTGAATATTCGGTGACGGGCCCTTTATAATTTAAAATATGTATGACAAATGTTATGTAATGGATAGTAAACCTGAAAGGGACCAGTGCAGACCCTGATAAGATAAACCTATTTTTTCCGGCACCGAGGGTCATGCCGTAATTATTAACCGAAAAGTTTAGCTTACATAAAAACTATTGTCTTAAGTGACGAAGTGTCTTATGTCACGAAGACAATTCTTGGAAATGCAAATGACGAAATTATATACAGACAGATGATGTAAAGATGGCAAATTATGGAAAGTTAAACTGAATTCTATCGGCCACTTTAGAATACGTTTCCACAACCAATAATACCATTAACCGTTTCCCACCGGAGGCGGATTTATACGCAATAGTAACAGACGACTTTTGAAAACATTGTGACCAAAGGGGAAATTGTTCATCATGAGCAATTTCTCCTTTGGCCACAATGTTTTCGAATTTATTTAACAATAAAGCTATCTTTTATGGAGATTTTAAGGTTTTTGTCATTATGTTTTCAAAGTTGTCTGCTGCAAATTTGTCGTACGTGGGAAAGGGTTATGATGATATACCCACGTAAACCCAAACAGTACATCGTCGTGCGTATGTACGTAGAGTGAACTCGTTAGACGCATGCTTTCAATAAAACTCGGTCCAGCACAAAGACGTGTATATGAGTCGTTCTGAGAGATAACCATTGTTATAGCCTCTGCGTAATGTTTCGACCCAGATCAACCTGCGCAGACCGCACAGAATGATCCAGGCCGACATATTCCGTCTCAGGGGGACAGAGGTATAGAGTAATGATTCATGAAAGAGAAAATCCATAGGAGGCGGAAAGTGTCTATCCGGGTAAGCCTGCGCGGCTTGCTTGGGCTAATCCGGGTCGATACTTTACGCAGAGTCCACGATGCTGTCTTTCTTGCGAGACGGCTCATATTTGAATAAGCCGTTTCCCTGACACTAACAATGATTGTGCAGCAGATGGCGTTTAGCAAATATGTAGTTGGAAGAACGTGTTCATTACGATCAATTCCTCCTTTCTCCATATTGTTTAAGACTTTGTACCAAATATCACCTCATGCCTAGTTGATGGAATCGAACTTTATTAGACTGATTCAATGACTGATTGTTATGTAATAGCATTTTTAGCAGCATTTCAGATAAATCGCTATGGATCATCATGATTCTGTCTTCCCACGACCACGTTTTATCGTGAAATACGCATGCTACCGATATATGTGAATTGACTAGCCCTTCAAACTAACGACTTTTGGATTGAAACCTTCCCTAGTGCAGAGTATCATCAAATCGTTATGAAAGACATTTCACCACTAAACATCTAACAGATCTGCAGCAAACTATTTGCAAGAACGAAAGGCAATATTAGGATTGTTTTGTTTCTGCGTTTGGCTTCATTACTTTCAAAGGACGTCAAAATACGTCTGCATGTGAAAAAGCGTTTGTTTTATATAATGCAATCATAATCGTGTGAAAATATATTTAATTGATATGCATTTGAAAAAATAACAACAACACAAAAGTCTTAATGCCAACCTTTAATTCATGCTGATGGAATCCGACATGGCCGAGTCGTTAGCGTCGGTGATTTGGAACCGGGCGTCCACGGTTCGATCCCCAACTACGGTGCAACGGTAATGGAGGAGTGCCCTTGGGCAAGGCACAGTTCCTAGCCTAGTACTGATTTGTATACCAAGGGCTCATGAATATGTAAACTGTCGCCGTGAGTCTACTGAAATTTATGCTGGCCAAATTAACCCAAATACCAAACCTTACTACGTGTGTGAGGATGAAAAACATAGGTCAATGGGGCGATCACACTGGTCCGAATGTGCTTCCGTTTGTTTTCAGTATACGAAGAGGGTGTGATTTTTTAAACTGACCGAATGTGTTTTCCCTCAATGTATCACCGAATGCTTTTGGTTTGCTTTCCGAATGTTTTCAGTATGGATTCAGAATGTTTTCCGAATAGACCGAATACTTCCCGCATGTTGACTTCGAAATGTGTCCTTTCCGAAACGATTTCCGTATGCTTTCCGAGTTATTTCAGAACATAGCGAATTGACATAGAACGGACCGAACTCTTTCCGCATGCTTTCCGCACATTTTCCGAACGTTCGGAAAGCATTCATCATGTTCTAAGTACATTCGGGGTGTTCGGAACCCAGCCCCTCCAACTTTTCATTCCGAATACACCAATAACTAGACGCATACATCCCGAACGTTTACCGTACATGCCGTATGCTCCTAGAATGCTGAACCCGAATACTTTCCGAATTCACATGGACGCCACGCCACATTCGGATGATTCGGATGGTCGATGAAAATTATTTTGAACATGCATGACACATTTTTGGAGCTACCGAATGCCGTTCGGTATGCATCCTTACGGAGCCGAACAGCCAGTATGCTCATACAACGAACCGAATGGTTCCTGAATAAGATCCATTCGCTCCGCTAACACCCAATTCCTATTCAGAAAGCAAACGGCTGGCATTTGGACCAGTGTGATCGCCCCATGAAGGACACGATGGTTGAGCTTTCTAATTATCTGGCTAAAACAAATCTCCATAAACGAGCGTGTTTGTATAATTCCGTCACAAACAATTAGCGTTCTATTACGTTATTTAAGTCAACAAGGAATTGGAGACGAACAACAATCGCTTCTGTCACAACTCTATTAGAGACCCTTCAATCAAAATATTCTAGGTCGGAATAATCTGTTATCAACTCGCTCGTGACTTCACCCTTCCCCACATATAGACGCTTTCTGACGCTTCTGCAGCAGACGACTTTTAAAATCATTGTGACAAAAAGAGAAATTGCTCACTCCATTTTCAACAATGATTTCAACTTTATTTTATATTCATACAATCATTTATAGAGATTTTCTATATATTTAGTTGACAATTTTAAGGTCGTCTTTTGCATATTTGTTGTATGTTGGAAAGGATTAACATATTTTTAAATGAGTCTACCTTGAAAAAGATCTTGAAAAAAAATAAAAAAATATTATCAGGTAAATTTGAAGCGCATTTATTGGGTTGAGCTTGAATAAAAAACATTGTTAGAATAAGAGCGTAATTATTAATTTGCTGTAAAGGCTTCAACTTATCTACAGATATTTAAGAGGCCGAACGCCATAAAGGTGTAGCAATACCTTGTTCCTTCCACACTATCTTTCCTTTCATCTGTATCTCTATATTTTACGATACATTTTTTATAAAAGCTATACTAGTAGCTAGAAAGAATACTGCATTAAAAGTAGGCCAGTCCGAACGATCTCAAACACGTTGATTCACATACATATATCTCCTGCAGATTATTAATAACTGTCGCGTTATAGGTCAATGCATGCTACACATTAAATATATCTCTCCTGTAGATTGAACTGTCGCGTTATAGGTCAATGCATGCTACACATTAAATATATCTCTCGTAGATTGAACTGTCGCGATATAGGTCAATGCATGCTACACATTAAATATATCTCCTGTAGATTAAACTGTCGCGTTATAGGTCAATGTATGCTACACATTAAATATATCTCCTGCAGATTAAACTGTCGCGTTATAGGTCAATGTATGCTACACATTAAATATATCTCCTGTAGATTAAACTGTCGCATTATAGGTCAATGTAAGCCGACATTAAATATATATCTCATGCATATTGAACTGTCGTGTTATAGGTCAATGCATGCTGCACATTAAATATATCTCCTGCAGATTGAACTGTCGCGTTATAGGTCAATGCACAATACACATTAAATATATATCTCCTGTAGATTGAACTGTCGCGTTATAGGTCAATGCATAATACACATTAAATATATCTCCTGTAGATTGAACTGTCGCGTTATAGGTCAATGTATGCTACACATTAAATATATCTCTCGTAGATTGAACTGTCGCGTTATAGGTCAATGCATGCTACACATTAAATATATCTCTCGTAGATTGAACTGTCGCGTTATAGGTCAATGCATGCTACACATTAAATATAT
>JAUELF010099007.1:0-15779 GCA_031471495.1 Clinocardium nuttallii | reverse complement strand
GGACGTTTTTTTGTGTTTGACGTGGTATATATGTCATGTGGCGTAACGTATAATGATTGATTGACAGGGTTTGTCAATGTTTAAACTGTTTTTTTTTCAGTTAAATCAAAACGCCAAGTTCTGGTACTCGCACCTTAATTTCGAATACAATTGTTATTAATTACAATGTAAACGACTGGTTTGGGTGTCGTAAAGTACCGATACTACTAAACGGCGGACAGAAAGATCTAGACCAGACTGCGCGAAAACGCATGATGATCTGGGTCGTCAGGGGTCGTTAAGTATCGATGGACGTTTTTTGCGTGTGTGACGTGGTCTATATGTCATGTGGCGTAACGTATAATGATTGATTGACAGGGTTTGACATTGGTTCAACTGTTTTTTAGTCAAATCAAAACGCCCAGTTCTGATATCCAGTTAAACATTCTCGCACCTAAATTTGTAAATATCGTTTTTAATTATTTCAATGTAAACGGCTGATTTTGGTCCTCACGGGTCGTGAAGTACATGTTTCGCAATCGATGCAAAATGAATAAGTACATGCATCGATGGTCGTATTTGTGTTATTGACGTGGTACATATGTCATGTGGTGTGAAATATAATGTTTGATTGACAGGGTTTACCATTGTTTCAACTGTATTTCAGTTAAATCAAATCGCCCAGTTTTTATATTCAAAAAATAATTTTCGTACTTATATATATATTAAATACAATTTTTTAATTATTCCAATGTAAACGATTTATTTCCCCAAATTGCTTTGCTACCGGTGAAGATACAATTTGTTATGTGTGTTAATTTAATTTCCATTTCAAAATAATATACAACTCATTTCATTTGCAGGTCATGTGATCACCAACATGAGTCTACACACAATGGATTCGTGGTCATCTCATAAGAAAACAAATCATGAACACCAAGCCACAATGACGCATGCGCAAAGATACTCTATCATTATTAGATCATTCCTGTCGGGGGTCGGATCCGATGTCCTTCGTGCAATCCTCGAGGAAGCGGCGGAAAATACCGACTGCACTTTGGGCCAATTTCTATTACATTGTCAAACAAACATCATCTACAGCTTGCAATCAAAACTGAGACATCAGATTGTACTCGTTTATCCGCCCGACGAGTCTGAGCCGGATTTACTGAAGTGGAATTGCCGTCTGCTCTGTGTAGTTCTGAGTGCAACACATTGTCTGGATACCCGTGGGAAAGACGACGTAAGCTTTATCGAAAGAACATACCAAAAACACGTTCAAGATGAAAAGCTGCAGACGAAACATTCGACTTTACGTCCAAAACAGCTGCCAAAACCGAAAAGAGAATGGATTCGAACGTGTGCAACTATACAAAGATTAGTCGAAAACCTCCGTGATACCCGATTGTTGGCATCCGTTAGGAATTTTATATGCAAGATTGAGATGGGAGCCAAAACAATGGATGCCAGAATAGAAACTCATATTAGTTTGACAAAAATGATAGCTGAATTAGCAGCAAGTCACACTGATAGAATAAATGAGGAAGACAGTGCTCTCAGAAAACAGCTTGGAGAATTGGCGAAAATGAAACAGCAGTACGATGCAGTTTCAAAACCATCTTTTACAGCGGCAAGGTCACGGAAAAATCTTTCAAGGTCAATGATCATAGATGGAAAAGAAACTCGACCTTTGTCTGCAAAGGACACTGATACCCAAGACAAACCGAGACGACCTAAATCCGCTTTATCAGGTATATCACAATCAACTACTATCTCACGGCTATCAGGATTTAAACCATTTAAAAGGGGTTACAGTTTTGATTCAGTTAAAACCAATGGAACATCCAGGAGGCCATTTTCTAATACGAGTCGGGACAGACAACCTCTTAGGTCAGTGAATTTGGTTACGCCAAAACTAAGTCAGACAAGAAAAATCCAGAGCAAGGAAAATAACGTTTCTTGCGAGAATAGTGTTACGAAAGCTAACGAATCAAATACTGAGATAACGTTAACACCACAAAATGATAGAAATGAAACAAATGTTCTGGATAACAACATAATCATTTCTGAAGATGCTCATTCGGATGCAGTTTTACATGATAAAAAGACTGATCTAACAAAAAGTACCAGACAAGAACATACCAACGGAAACACCAATGGTATAACATCCCTAGCAAAACCAAGTCATCAAATGAACGGTAGAAGTATCAGCCGTCCTCATTCATTTGATGTAAGGCGTCCACATTCACTGGAATCGAGACGCCCACACTCATTTGATGTTTTTCAGAGAAACATGCCACTATCAAAACGTACTACAGACAGAAACACTAATCGCAGTATCAGTAACATTTCGTACGACGACAGGCCAAAATCGACATTAAAAGGGAGAAATGACGATATTGTTTTGATTTATACGCAAAGCCTTAAATTACAGCCTCAACATAAAGACCATCAAAACCATACGGACAAGACCCCACCATCACCTAAAATCACAAAACCTATGCTACAACAGTCTATATTTGACAAGCAAAATGACGCAATGGTAATTGTTTCTAAACCAGCCTATTCATCTTTACTTGCATATACAAGGAAATATCGTCCACAGATCAAGAAGAAAGAACCCATCGCAGAGAAATCGATAATTCACGAAGCTGTAATTGAAGAAATTAAAGAGACAGCTAAGGAAGAGGAAGTTATTGATATCTCGGAACCTGAACCAGATAATACCTCGCTTGAAGATGAAACACCCGCTACTCCGATTCAAACTAAAAGTACATTTGGAAGATTCAGAGACATGCTGAAGAAAAAACTGACATCAAAGAAATCCGACGATAACAAGGTAAATGATGACCAAGAAAAGCCATTCGACAATCCACCAATAAAAGGGAATAACAAAGAAAATGTGCTCATTGAAAATAAGGTCGATAAAACCTTCGAAAAAAGTGACAAAACAACTGATAATTCTGATGAAGCACAAGTCGAGAAAATAAGGGGAGACAATAATGATGGAACTTCTAGAAATGATGCCATTGGTCAGTTACAAGGAATGCTGATGGATATTCTATCACCAAACGTACACCAACACGCTAAACTTGAATCAACCGATAACACACCCGAAGTAAAAGTCCAAAGTGAGAGCAATTTAGACGAAGTCGTATCGCCAACAAATTCTGATTTATTGACAAATCACACGGGACCATCAACAGAAGAGTCTAAAGGTACACACGAAGTTAAGAAAAACAATCGGGTGCGTTTTTTCAATGAACATGATAAGGTTTCTAACATGCCTAATATAAAACACAAATTCAGTGAAGACAGAAAACGAAGACAGTCCCTTCCGACAGAGGTAATTCGTTCACAAGATACAACATTTTCCAGCAATCCAACACGCGGGACAGAGAATTTAGATAAAATGTCACAGGCTTTGATTGAATCCCCAACAAACGATCGCATGACGGCAATGAAACAACGCCGCTTTTCTGTTGCCCCAACGCCTGATTTGTCTCGATCACTTCATACAAAGGAATCAAACTCAAATTCGAACAAATTAAGTAATAAAAATAAAACGACTGCTCTAAAAGAAGAGAATATTCCAATTAACGAAAACACTACGGTGACAATTGACGAAGAGAAAGAAGATGTCATTACCTCAAACGCTGTAAATACCAAGCAGACTACAATTCCAAGTACAGAAAACACGAACATATCAGACGATGCAAAGGCAACCAAAACAATCATAGCTGATCCACAGGCAACACTTAAAACAGTACCCAATATTTCACAAGCAACGGAAAAGAATACGAAAGAAAAAAATGCATCTATTTCACAAAGGCGGAAATCTATAGCATTGGGTAGTTTAAAGAAACTAAATCCAGACAAAGCTAAACAGTCCTGGTATGAGCGATCACACTCTGAATCAGAGTTCAACCCTGAAGCACTTAAAAAGGCTATCATGTTGACAGAAAAACAAACACATCACTATGTTGATCTTGAGAAAGTGAAGAAAACGTCAGGCCAAAAGTCATTGCTAAATAGCGCAGTGATATTCGAAGAAGAGGATAGTGACGCCAAGACTAACCCAGCACAAAAGGAAGATAATTCATATCAATCAATTGAGATTGAGAAACGTGTGCTTACTACTCCATCGGCAAGACGGAAATCTATTGCAATCGGCAGTCTAAATTTAAATCGAGACAAACCAAAGACCCTAATGATTGAAAGGGCAAGGTCTGATGAAGAGCTAAAAGTTGGAGCTGGTGCAAATTTGGAAAATAAAGAGAAGACAGAACACGACTTCAACAAAAATGAAAAACAATTTAAAATAGAAACACAACTGATAGATACTAAAACAGAATTAGAAAGTAAAACAAGTCAGTCGAAGAATTTGTCGTTAATACCAAACACTGTACTTCACCAAGAAGCGGAGAACATTAAAGCAGGCAGTACACATACCGAACAGAATGGTGGACAACAAACATACAAATCACAGGAAATTGTGACAAATAACACGTCTGAAAATCGTCAACCGAATATAGAACAAAAGCAACATACAGTAGACGCAAGTAACGACGCAAGTAAAACATTAGCAAAGAAAGACACCGTTATATTGCAGAATACCGATTCAACAAAAACACAAGCACCTGTAGCAAACAAAAAGAAAAAAGTTAAACCACCAAAAGACAGGCGTAAAAGTGCTAACAAAGGAAAGCATCCGGTTGTTCAGTCGAAATCAGAAACTGAATTCAATACTGATGCATTGTTCGAAGTCAATAAACAAAATGACAATCAAAAGTCTTCAAAAGCAAAATCAGATACAACGAAGAACGAAGCAGACAACATGATCGGTAAATCAAGCCATAGCGGAAATGCTACAATTTTTGAAGAAGACGAGGCAAGTTTCGACGAAACTAAAACTTTGCAAAAGGATAATAAGAAAGAAACAGACACAAAGGCAAGTGTGCAAAATGAGAGTTCTGCTACACCAGAAAGCAAGCAAGTGAAGACGGTTGACTTTAACGGGAAAAACATACCAGAAACAGGTAAGAACACCATATTCACGGTCTTCATCAATAAAGTCTATAAAGTGTTATCTTTTTTCCGCGGAATTTTCAAACATTTTTCAAATTTAAAGGTTTTAACAATTCTGAAATGTTTAACTCACAATTTATAACAGATCAATTTATATTTTCAGAGGATGACCCGGAAGCGGAAATGAAACGAATGGCAAACGACGTCATCGTTCACCACCAAGTTCATAAAGTTGCAAGAGAATTCATGGAGATGGACAGAACATTTGTTGACGAATTCTTCACGTTCTTACACAAATACAAAGCCACAAAGGAGTTTCTAAAGACTGAACAGTATTCTCCGTTTAAAACAATGAAACTTCCCAATGGAATTAAAGCGGCATTGTCGTTTCTGCATGCATTCACATTTAGGCACATTAATGTTTTCGAAAGAGACGTTTGTCACTATGTAGTTGAAAAGATACTCAAGAGAACGGAATGCGAAGATGCAAAACGTGCCAAAAAGGAAGAAGATGAAATTATATCGCGTATAAAAGCTGAGGTTAAGTCTAGAAAAAAGACCCCGTTTCACCATACGAAAACAATAACAAAGGAAACTATGGCTAATTTAAGTACAATGAAAGAAACTGAAAAATCAGCAATGAACGGAAATAGACTTGATGATCCAGGGAACAAACGCCCAGTTTCAGCATTGAAAAAGTTACACACTATTGAAATGTGTAAGTGTTGGAAGTGTAGGCATAAAGATCTAGCTATGACAATAGCAGTTAATTGGAGAAACCATGGCATTTGTCAGTTATTAATGTCTTACTGTGTACATTTCAAAATAGAACACCTTCTACCCGCCGTCAGAGCAAATGACGCTGACAACGTCAAAGCAATTGTTGCATATCTGAAGGGTCGATTTGAATGGAATCCAGACAGTGACGATGCCAAAATGGCGCTAATTCTAGCTCGTTTTCACGACATGCAAGACATCGTCACCTACCTGGAAAAAGAAGGTGTGCAAGATGAAAGGGTAGTTCAGTGTACCTGCTTTGCATGAATAGTTTTCTGAAATGTCTTTACAGGTGTTTAAACCATTCTGTCTCAACATAATTGATTGTTTGGTGTTTTGCGCCGCTTTTCAACAATTGTTCAATTACATGTATATCACGGCTTTACTAATATGACTGGTCCATTTATCCTGACACCAGTCAGTCAGTCGTAATTACTAACGCTGCATCCCGAGTGAAAAGGAGGGCAGCAATTACTTCATTTGTTGGAATGACCCATCCGGGGATGGAACCCACGATGTCCCGCACTCGAGGTGGACGCTATATCACTACACCACCGAGGCAAAGTCACACTAATATTAAGCAGCTTACATTGAGGTATACACTTCACTACACTTTACATGATGAGAAGATTGACAGATGCAAGTAGCATTTTTACGTTGGAACAAAACAAAAACCAAAAATGGATTTTCAAATGAATTTAATTCGTGTCTTGCCGTCACAATTTAAGCAATTTCTAGATGCGTAGGAAGCGCTGTACTGTATCTGAATAACATTTAAAAAGAACCGTTAAGTGATAATACTAAAATAAATATGTTCACAAAAAGCTTATCATATTTATATGTCTATTAGGATCGTAGTTATGCGGAGGGATGCGTTAACTCTTTAACTATCTAGTAAAGTCAATGCGACATGCGTCATTCGTCTTCCACCAATGGGCTAAGTCTATGTGGAAAAACAGCCAGTTGCTTAGGAAGATTGTTGTGTGGAGTACTGGTGTGAGAAAACCAAGAAACACATAAGTAGATGAACTGGCTGTCGTGATATGACTGAGAAATTATTAAAAACGGCGTTAAACCCCAATCAATCAATCAATCAAAAAGCTGTCTGCTGCAGAGGCATCAGAAATTTTGCGTCTATATGAGGAAAAGGGTTAAATTCAAAGTAAATTTATGAATTAACCTTTTCTCTGTAACAGACAAAATTTTATCATACAACTGACAAATTTTAAAAAACATTGTGGAAATAAAAATCTTTATAATGAGCGATTTCTCTTTGTCCCTCAATTTTCAACCTTAAATGGCTGCTCCCTTGGCCCTCAGGGTTGCGGGATTTGCATAACGATTGACTGGTGTTTGGACCGGTGAGTACTCGTAGTACCAGGTTACTTTCCCTGAAAACACATGATATAACTAAAAAATGTTGAAATGGACTAAAGCACTAAACAATCAAGTTCTCAACCATTTATCTAAATTATACCCCCATTCATACTGTTGTCAATGTTCAAAACATGCGTCATGTTGTAAAACATTCATCATTTCTCAGAGCTCTAGATAAGGGGCGTTTTGCATGTTCTTAAATTCTTATTTGACCCTTTTACCCTTTGTTGTGGGTACCGGGTAATCAACGTAATCCTCTCAGTTAGACGATTCTTTTGAGTACCAACAACGTAAGGATAATTTGCTTTAATAATAAGAGAATGCGCGAAAAAGAGATAAATACCCCTACTTATCTGGACGTCTGATTTCTTGTTGATGCCCAAATAGTTGTTTGTATTCATAAGTGGGAGTACTAAAACTGTCTTGATGAAACGGATGTGTATAGAATGTTGTTGATTACAGAGAGTGGATTACAGTGTATGAAATATTTATTAAACAGCAAGTGATAATTATGAATGCCAGTAGATGAGTTATCCTTATACCACTTACAAACAATCTGCAGCAGTCGACTTTGAAAACATCTTGGCAAAAATAGGGGAAATCTCTACAAATTTATGGTAAACTATTGAATAGAGTTGAAAACATTGTGGCAAAAAGCCAAATTGATCATTATGAACAATTTCTTCTTTTGCTACAATGTTTTCAAAAGTTGTCTGCTGCAGAGGCATCAGAAAGTACAATGTCTGTATGTGGGAAAGGGTTAAACAGCAAGTGATAATTATGCTAGTAGATGAGGTTTCCTTTTACCTCAAAAAAGAATCTTGGGGGGGAAAAAAAAAAAATTAAAATCACTGTATGTGGAATTTATATATCTCCTTTTGCTACAATGATTTTAAATGTTGTCTACTGCAGATGCTTAAAAACTTGTCTGTTTGGTTAAGGGTAAATATAATGTTTTAGTACCCTACTGGTGCGAGACGCAGCTTGTGGGGACTTTAGGTTTTGCTCGCAGCCGTCAGTTGGTCAGGACCATTAGAAAACCATGTATTGTCAAGGTGCAATAACTCTAAAGTGAGGTTTGACAGAATAATGTGCCGGTAGAGGACTTTTGAATAGCTTGCAAAATAACTCTTTAACTTGTTTTATTAAGTGGATCTGTCTTTTATTCTGCAGATTTGCTGTTTATTGAAAAGGTTTAATACAACTGTTTCTCAATGTAATTAAACCTTTGAAAGGAAATTTGGCAATGACACAGGAAGGAGAAAAAAAATAGCTACTTGTAGTGAAGTAGCTTTTCCTATGACTTTCAGCTTCCGTGTGTTTTAACCCTTTGACACATCTGTCAGAGGCATCAGAAAGTATGTGTCTGTATGTGGGAAAGGGTTAAACAGCAAGACGTAATTATGCCAGTAGATTAGGTATGTGTCTGTATGTGGGAAAGGGTTAAACAGCAAGAGGTAATTATGCCAGTAGATTAGGTATCCTTTACCACAAACAAAAATTCTGCTGCTGACTACTTTGAAAACATCTTCGGGACAAAAATATTAAATCACTATTAATGTATGAGGAATTTCTCCTTTGCTACAATGATATCAAATGTTTTCAAAGCCATCTGCTTCAATTAAAACTTGTCTGTTTGGTCAAGGATGATTATTAGTTATTTAAGTCCCCTGTACCAGTCGGAGACCGTTTGGGGACTACAGGTTTGTCCGCGTCTGTCAGGAGGACCGTTAGAAGACCATGTATGTCAAGTTGCATAACTCAGTGAGATTCCACAGATTAATTCATTTTCAACTAATGATTGTTTGTCCTGTTGAGGACTTTTTGCTATATATTCTTTATGCTAGGTTTAAATTATGGTCCTAGCAGCCCTGTTTGCCCGAAACGTAGTGCATCATGGAAATGTGGCCATCTTTTCTCTGTATTCAAGTTGTATTAAGTCTTCCCATCTTTTCTCACCATTTATCACAGTATATCTGTGACGGGCCATGAGGGGAAAAGGGGCTGAGGCTCCTAGGCGCACTACAGATCGGCCCACAATGTCAGTACGTTACCTCCCGTCCCGTCACATTCTGATGGGGTCCCTCATATTTCTCACGGTCTAACGCGTTTTACACAATTTGTCTAGGCTTTCTACGTAGCAGCTTTGGAGCATGTTTGTGCCCATAAATTCCAAGCAATGGCAATCATTGTATCCAGATATTTCGACAAGACAACATCATGAATACCCAAGCTGAAGAAGATTTTGTGTTTGTATGTTTGCTGGGTGCATACATCCAGTCTTTGCGTCAGCAAGAAGAAAGCAGATGCAGAGAGGGAATGCCAGAGTGCAGCAGTCAGGAAGAAGGCGGATGAGAAGGCATCCATGTGGGTGCTCGAATGGTTATCGGAAGACAGAAGGCAGCAGCTGGGGCACTACTAAACCTTTCTCACCAGAGAGCTCCGCACCGAAGATGTCCAGGCCTTCCAGAACTACCAGAGGATGCCTCAAGAGCTCTTTGACGAGATCCCGGAAAGAGTAACACCAGCCATTGAGAGACAAGACACTATATGTTCTGCTCTGCCCTACCATCTGGACTGAAGCTGTCAGTGACTTTGAGACATCTGGCCATTGGGAACTCTTCATTCTCCCAAGTGTTCCAGTTCAGAAAAGCAGCCATCTGCCATATGTGCCAGAAGTGTGCAAGGCCAGCGAGGAGTCCTACAATGATGAAGTGTTTGCGTCATCCACAGTCTGTCTTTACCCGCCATGTCTTTGTTACCAGCCAGCCTCTTGGAGTACAGCGTGGGATTCTGCTGAAGGAAGTCAATGATGAGCTCCTTCTCATCCTCCGATAAGTTGGTGACAACCCTGGAGGCTGCCTTCCTTCTAGCAGATGCATCTTCTTCAGGTTCAGGTTCAGGTTTCAGTTCAGGGACCGGGTCAGCAGCATGATCCTCTTCATCTGGGGACGGTGAACAGTGAGGATCTTCAGGACTCTACTGGTGGTGGTGGTGCAGGACGATGGGCCTTCTTACGTCTTGGCTTCTTCAGTGGCATAGCTTGGTTTTCTTTCTTTAAAGCTTGTTCTTCTCTGTTCGTAGTGTAGATGCAGTAATATGAAGTTGATTGCTAAGACTCTAATGAAGCTCCCCTGCCTGGCCTGGCTTTTATATACTCCCTCACCGACCGCATGCGCTGTCTCAGGCCGTAGTAGAACCCTTAATCGGCAAGGCCCATAAACCTTGATGCGTCGAGAGACGCACCATGAGTGAACGTATCAGACCGTAATAGAATGCAATGCCCCATAGCAGGTGGGGCAGGTAAACCATCATACACCGGGACATACTGTGTTTTGAATGTGACAAAACTTGAAAGGACCTTGAGATGCTGGGGAATACACATGCTTCCCATCCCACTACGGACCGTCTCAAAGTTATGTTACTTACTCTCATGTTTTGTTGCATTCACCCCTTTTACTACAGCATTTTACAGCATTCTTGGTTTCTCATCTGCACTGTGACTGCATTGGCAAATTTTTTGGCATCCATGGCAATCATGGCCATTCATGTTTGCCCATTCCGTCCCTCCATGTTGTCTCAAGTCCATCCCGTTTTGTTCAGGGTGGCCTGAAACATGATTGCAGTGACCGTTCGGAACAAAATGCAGGGTTTGAAATTAGCAGTAGCAAGCAGCAAATTTGCTACTTAAAATTGGAACTTGCTACCTGGAAAAGATGAAATTGCTACCTACTTTCAAAGCTGGTAGCAAGTACTTGCTACGTGTACCAGCCTAATAATTTAATTTCGAACCCTGATATTATGTAAACTTGTTTTTATTTCATTCAGTCTTTTATTTTGCAGATTTGCTGTATATTGAAAAGGTTTAATACAACTGTTTCGCAATGTAATTAACCCTTTCCCTCATATAGACGCTTTCTGATGCCTCTGCAGCAGAAACATAGTGACAAAAAAAGAAATTGCTCAAAACGAGCAATTTCTCCTTTTGACACAATGTTTTCTATTTCTTGTCATTATAGAAATTTTCCATTTCTATTTTGTGACAAAATGTTTTTAAATTTGTCTGCTGCAGAATTGTCAGAAAAGGGTTAAACCTTTGAAAGGAAATTTTACAATGACACAAGAAGGAGGAAAAAATAGCTACTTGTAGCTGAAGTAGCTTTTCCTATGACCCTTACAGTCCCAGCTACCTACGACCCTTACAGTCCAAGCTACCTACGACCCTTACAGTCCCAGCTACCTATGACCCTTACAGTCCCAGCTACCTACGATCCTTACAGTCCCAGCTACCTACGACCCTTACAGTCCCAGCTACCTACGACCCTTACAGTCCCAGCTACCTATGACCCGTACAGTCCCAGGTCCCAGCTACCTACGACCCTTACAGTCCCAGCTACCTACGACCCTTACAGTCCCAGCTACCTACAATATGTTTTAACCTTTTGACACATCTGCAGCAGAGGTTTATTAACCCTTTCCCTAATATAGACACTTCCTTTTGAATAGAGTTGAAAACATTGTGACAAAAGAGAAATTGCTTGTTTTGAGCGATTTCTTATTTTGTTGCCATGTTTTCATTAAGCATCTGCTGCAGAGGCGTCTGAAAGCGTCTATATGAGGGAAAGGCAGGGATGTAGAAATGATTTGAAGAAGCAGGGAAATTCTTAAAGTAGCTGGGTGTTAAAGGCTCTAACCCAATAGGTAACAAGGAGCAAACCGAAATAGTTGCCGGGTGAGGATGCTTAATACCAGGGTGATTTTACTGCCTCACTCCCCATTTCAAAACTCTTGGAAGGGGTTAAATGAAAGAACAATAATTAAATATTGTTAAAAACATGGTGACAAAAGGAGAAATTGCCCATTTTGAGCAATTTCTTCTATTGTCGCCATGTTTTCAAAAAGTCGTCAAAACATTTCCATAAGAGGGAAAGGGGTTTTAAACCCTTCATACTAACATTGCAATATATATTTTATAATTACAGAGCCATGAATATCAACAGGTTACCGTGGGGCTTGGAGCCCGTTGTTGTCGTCATCCCGATACTAGTCATTGTTTTATCATCACACATCACTCTGGGACAGCAGCAGATTTATCCCAAACCTCTCAGACACACACCAAGTAAGTTTGAAATATTTTTTAACCCCGCATTTCCCAATAATTGAATAGAGTTGAAAACATGGTTCTTTTTTTGACGTCATGTTTTCAAAAAGCTGTCTTCTGTATATAGAGGAATCAGAAAGCGTATATATGAGGGAAAAGGGGGAGGGGGGTAAATTAGTCTCTCTTTGACATGTCTTACAGCCCACTACTCAGAAAAACATTGCAAGTAACTTAAAAAACTGGTCATGACAACATATTTCTCCTTTATAGCCACCATGTTTTTGAAATATCTTTGAAATCGGACTCGCTTTGACACGTTTGCAACATACTACTTCTCAGAAAAACATCGCAGCAAAAGGAAAATATTTCATGACAATGTATTTCCCCTTTAGCCAACTTGATTCAATAATAATACTTTCCTTTATAGAGATTTCCCAAAGTTTAACTCTTTTCCACATACAACAATTCTGCAGCATACATCTTTTTAAACATTTTGATAAAAATCTGAAAAATCTCCAGAAAATAGAAGTTTTATCATTCAATAGATTTGAAAACATCGTGGCAAAAGGAGAAACTGCTATTTCTTCTTTTGCCATACTGTTTTCTTAAGTTGTCTGCTGCAGAGGCATCAGCAAGCGCCTATATGTGGGAAAAGGTTCAAAGTCTTCTGCTGCAGATTTATTTAATGGTTTATCTGATATGATATTCTCAGAAAAGATGTTTTGCTAACATTTGGGGCAAGTTTTAACCCTTTCCCTCATATGACAATTCTGAAGCAGACGACATTGAACATAATTTGTCAAAAAATGGAAAATCACCATAATTGAATGGATAACCTATGACTCAAAGTGGAAACCATTGTTTTGAACAAACTCTTCTTTTGTCACTATGTTGTCAAAAAGCCGTCTGCTGCAGTTCGAGGCTTCAGAAAGCGTCTAAAAGAGGGAAAGTTTTAATCCTGACAAACGGATTGACTTGTCTCCAGTGATCTGTACTACAAGGATGTCACATTGATTCTCAAAGTTCTCTTTTAGAAAATTTACCCTTAACCCAAAAAGTCCAACCTATAGACACATATCAATTATTCTGCAGCAGATGACTTTTGAAAACACTGTGACAAAAGAAGAATTTTCTCAATTTCTCCTTTTACCACAATGTTTTCAAGATTTTCCAGTAATTAAACCTACCATGATAGAGATTTTCAATATTTTTGAGTAGACATTTTTCAAAGTCAATTCTGCTGCAGATTTGCTGTATGTTAGAAAGAAAGGCTTAAACTCCAGTCCAACATACATTATATCTGCAGCAGCCGAATTTCTAAAATAATCTGGGCAAGTATTTATTAATGGAAAACCTCTATTCACCCTTTCCTTCATATAGACGTTCTCTGACGCCTCTGCAGCAGATGGCATTTTGAAAACATTGAATTATTGCTCAAAACAAGCAATTTCTCCTTTTGACACAATATTTTCAACTGTTAGGCATAGGGTATCCATTCAGTTATATATAGTGAAAACTTTAAATGAAGTTTCGAAAACCCTGTCACACATGTATACAACAATAATACTGAAAACATTGTGGCAAAAGTGGAAATTGTTTACAATGAGCAATTTTTTCCTTTTGACACAATTTTTTCAAAAGTCTTCTGTTGCAAAGTTCTGCAACAGGTGCCTATATACGAAAAAGGTTATGTTTTTCCAAATGAGTGATGAGATGCAGATGAGAGCTCTTAATAAGATGTGTATTTCACATCGCTCAAATGAATCATCTCTGTGATTGAGGCAATTCTTTTGAGTACCAACAACATAGGGCTAAGTTGAGAAATACAAGAGATATTGATGGAAAAAGATGCAACGGTTTCAAAATGTTCCTATATACAGTAAAAGGTAACACTTTTCCAACTGAGTGATTCTAAGACACAGACACTGGAGAAGGACGAAGGGTGTAAACTGTCATCCAAGGAACATGTCACGATATAGCTAGATTAAATACAGTGTGATCTGTAACCCTAATGCTCCACCATGCGGGTGAATCAATTTTCTCCAGCGGAGACGGGAATTATTTTTCTGGCTCACATCATTTCACCAAGGAAGTAAAGTCTATCAATGTCTCGGAAAGCAATCATTCGGAAGCCTAGAATAATCACAGCATGAAATATCTATATTAACAAAGCTCTAGATGAGGAGCTTTGTGCTTGTTTTAAAATCCTTATTTTATCTGCTAACCCTACATTACATAGGGTTTTGTTGGATAATAAGAGAGATATTGTGGAGAAAAGAGCTGCAAACCCCTCCTTATCGGGACCTCTTCATATGAGCCGTGCTCAGTAAAAACAACCATTATGATGGCATTTATATTGTGACCAATGTAGCACCAGATCAACCTGCAGATCTGACCGCACTGCTTGCCCATTAATTCGTCAATCTTATTCTGGAAACATTTGATAAACATATTGAATTTAGATTAAATTATTAGTGAATGCAAAGACTGAATTTATTTTCTCTACATTTGGAATGAATATGTTTTGGCTGGTTTTCCCAGAGCATGGCTCTATATAAAATGTGACGCCATCTTGATGTAATGATGTGTCGATCCACAAGAGTCTAGGAAAATTTAACCCTTTCCCACATACAGATGAGTTCTGACGCCTGAGACTGCAGCAGAAGACTTTTGAAAAAGTAGAAAACATTTTTAATGGTTTCAAAAATTGTCTGCTGTAGGTAGCGTCTATTGGTTGGGAAAGGATGAACTTCTTCTCCTTTTCGTTTAATGTTACCCAATTACGTTATAACCCTTTCTCACAATTATGGCAAATAGTTTAAACTGGATGCATTCTGTTGGTTGGGAAAGGATTTGATTTGATTTATTAGAGTTTTACGCCGCATTCAACATTATTTTAGTTATATCGCGGTGACAGTTCACTTATCCATGGATGGTGCACTTACAATTTGCATTGGTCTTGACCAAATGTTATGTTTAGTATTTCCACATTTGTGTTTTTTAAACACTGCTATGTAAATTTTCTTTTTTGAATCATCACTTTAGTTAGCACATTTATGATTAATGTATACAGAGTAATTGCAATGTATCATTGCCAAATAGCGACAAAGGATTCCAACTAAAAGGACCTTCATACTATTAGGTCTTCCTTGGTTGTTTTGTTCTGACAAGGGAGTTAATATAATTATCACTTATGTCCCTCATTTAGTCCCGTGTTTGGCATACGAGCTTTTTTTTTATCCCATTCCTAGCATGTATTTCGAAGAGTGGATTTACGGCTGCAACAGGGTCCAACAAGTATATAAACTCGGGAAAGTCGAGTGTTTTATTAGTTGCTAACTACTTTACAATTATTTCATTGGTTCGACCAAATAAGGAAAATCCATCCGCTTGCATTGTTGAGTGAAAAGAGTTCTAACGAGTGAAACACACTCTAGACTATGATTGAACTCAATGTCAGTATTGTTAGTAAACGTCGAACTTGCTGTGACCCAACATAATCTAAAACAGTCGACTT
>JAUELF010098897.1:0-15779 GCA_031471495.1 Clinocardium nuttallii | reverse complement strand
TTTGTGCCTTAAACAAAATATACATGTGGTGGAGGATGAGTTCCATTTCTTGATGGTATGTCCTGCTTATAAAGAGCCCTGGGCCCCGTTTTATCAACGGTCGTAACTCGGTGTTAGCCTAACACCATATTGATAAAACGGGGCCCTGGACTTTATACTTCCACGCGAAATGGAAATCATCATATCCACCAAAAGAACTATTCAATGAAATAATGGCTGATCTCAGACCGATGTGCATACAATCTCTTGTAAAGTTTTTGGTAGAGGCGTTTAATAAGGAAGTTAAGTTATACGGAAAATAATATAAGCTAAGCCATACATGTTTTCAATGCTATACTTCAACCTCTTGTTTGTGATGTCACTCATGTGCACTTATTTTGTAAATGAATATTTGTATAATGGGCCAGAGGCCTAGATTACTGAATAAACATATTGTGTATTGTATTAAACTCCAAACTTATCTACTTTCCCGGTATACTATATTATTAAAACGTCTATTTTAAATCGTGTTCACTATATTGGCTGCCCCTACATTGTTTAAATCGAGAGAGTGATATTGGCCCCGTTAATCGAGATTTTTAGGGAGATGGATGTTCTAATGAAGTTCCATGCATATTGGAAGAAAAATGTGGCCTCTAGAATGTTCGTATGAAGCTTGATTTATGATATTTAAGGGAGGTAACTTATTAAGGACTAAATTATGTCAAAGTAGGTTATCTCCCTTACTATGTAATTATGAACAATAATTTATGCCGCAATTCTTATAATGACTTATATTTCCACAGTTTTAATTAAATCCACCATGGTTTAGATATGGCTCCGGATTGATGGACATACAAATATCCAACCCGCCTTTGATGGATATCTTCGGTCATGTCTATATTGTCAAGTAATTTGGCGAACAGTCTGTATAAAAACACATGTTCTCTGACAATTTTGTAACATCAGCGAGCGAACAAGATAAAGCTCGACACAATCATCCTAGTACTGGCCTTTCTCTAAAGATAATTGAGCAGTAGTCTAATAATAACTAACCGTAAAGTAGTTGCCATCAGTCGACACACGGACCAGTCAGCACAGTATTCATTAGTATTAAATATCATGTATGCGCATTTAGATCTTTTTCTACGGCTCGATAGATGTGTTTGAACATTTGGCAAATGTTAAAGGAACAGGTGTCCTAAATTTTGTATCTTTCAATAACATTTTTTAATAAAAAAAGAAATAATCTAATAACTGTTAAATTGTCACGCAGCCAATTCTATTCCCTACAGTCTGTCGTCGATTTTATCCGAAAACCACTTCAAAAGAGCTCTTTAACAGCACAATCATTCGCAACAACATACGTAAATACAACGTTATTTCAAAGGTATAATTCCACCTCAAAAACGACTTTATTTCAAGGTTTGTTTTCCAGTTTTATCGCTCAAATAAGATCCAGCCGGTTGACAAGAGATCTAGTTAGCCCTTTCCCCAACTCACAAGCGCTTACGACGCCCCTGCAGCAGACGACTTTTGAAAACATTATGACGAAAGTAAAAGTTGCTCACAATTGTCAAAGTTTCTCGCACCAGTACTCCACAAAATATTCCTCACAAGCAACTTGCTACCTTCGCACTTAGACCATGTAGCTTATTGATGGAAGACGAAGGACGCTAGTCGAACTAATTTGTATGTATCATCGGATGGAATGAATGGCCAAGACAGGGTACGAACCCACGAAACCTAGATTGTCGTTACCGACTGAGCTATTGTGGTACCATGGATCTCACTACCGTATCACGGTATTGTGCTGGTACCCGGAGAACTAAATTAAAGTATACTGTGGAGCAGGTAGTTTCGGAATTATCCCTTTATGTTATCCCGTTACGGAAATGCATTCCCAACTCGCAATGTCTCAACGATTCACTGCCGCCATATCAGTCATTGATGTGGTCTTTTTGCATCTATTGAACGGCATCAAATCAACCATATAGAACGTTTTACAACTTAGACAATTGAAGAATGGCTTCCCTCCTTGGCGCTCCGCATTGCGTAAATGGCCTTTTGTTTCGTAAATATGTCTCCTGTATTAAGTCCAGCTAACAATATGTCAAACCTGTGCCAAAGACGATTCCCTGTCTATAGCAACAACACTTTTAATTTCTCAATTTCTGCAAAAATGAACAGGTAAATAAAGACAACCTGTGAATAAAGATGTGATTGTTCTGGTCTTTAAACACCATATATGGATTGTACATCTACTAGGTAAGGTTCCAGTCATTAACTAGATCTACTATGTACCAGTTGGTATTTATCTTCTACCTTTTTCTTCTTCAGGCTCGTTTGGAAACACGGTCGACCATCTCGAGGGTTTAATGCAAAACAACCAGTGTGTGTGAATCAATCAATCTGTCGATTCCCTTACTGTCTCAACGAGTCATCGGGGCCGTATCAGGCGTAGATGGGCCTCCTCCTTTCTATAGGACGGCATCAAATCATAAGCAGTCGGTGGAATGCTAGACTACCATCCTTGATCTCTCCGACTCTTCGCCGTGATCGGGCCTACAGATAAATCCGACACGAATATTATGCGCTAACCAAACAACCCAAAATGCAAAAATCAGTATTAGATAAAAAATTATGCTATTTAATACTGAATGTCGAATGTAATTAAAAAGAGTATTTAGTTGGAGATCACGGAGGGTAGGCCCTAGTCGTAAAAATCGCCTATTTATTTATTTATTTCCTCCAAGCAGTAGGAGATTTACATGAAATTTATAACACAAACTAATATAAATAGAACATATAAACGTCATGTACATCAAACAAATGAATATATATGTTTATCTCAAATTAATGGTTAATTTGGGCTTTTCCGTGTTTCGTTTTTTAGTTTAAATCTGTGACACCCATTTAGAACACTTTCAACGAAACGAAAAGGAATGTGTTCCAACAGGTTGACAGATATCCAATAACATCGGCCAATTGCAGTTGAATGTTTCTATCAGCTGATGAACATTTTATCAACCTAAAAGCTTTCACTTCTTTTTATTTGATATGACTTACGTGTGAAAACAAATGATTAAGTGAAGATAGAAACACAGATGCACATATGAATATTTGGTTATTATTAATCATCAATTTATCTGCTGTTTTCGTATGTGACCTCTGATACATTACATTAATACAATACAATATCGGTTAGCCCATTGTGTAACATATATGTTTAGTTCAATAAAAGACTAGTTAGCCCGGTGGATAACGGCGTTGGTTTAATACAATAAAAGACCGGTTAGCTCAGTGGATAATGGCGTAGGTTTAATACAATAACGGTTGAAATACGATACCGTAACACAAGTGACTGTAATGTAAAGTGCTTTTTTATCGTTGTTTTTCATCTAGATTGTTTCTTCTTTTAAATTCTTCAATTAAAAGACTATCACTAGCTTATTCAAACACACACTCCTCTTTTTAAAAGCGATATTCTTTCGGAATAAATGTCTCTGAAATAAGCTGGAGTAGCAGGAGAGTTTTCTTGTATAGTATTGTATAGTGCGTTTATTTTGTCTGTGTATCGGTTTTTAGTTCACCTGAGTACGAAGTGCTCAAGGTGAGTTATTGTGATCGCTAGTTTTCAGACGTCCGTCATGCGTCGTGTGTCATGCGTCGTGTGTCATGCGTCGTGCTTCCGTCAACATCTTCTCCTCAGTAACCAGTGAGTCAATTTGGATGGAACTTCACAGAAAGCATCCTCTCAATGGCTTCAACACAATTCATTCAATTTTTTGGGATCCATACATACTTTTTGTTTCAATAGCAACGAAACGAAAAAACTTTAAAATTCTTCTTCTCCCAAACTTTCACAGAAAGCATCCTCTCAATGGCTTCAACAGAATTCATTCAATGTTTTGGGATCCATACATAATTTTTGTTTCAATGGCAACGAACCGAAAACACTTTAAAATTCTTCTTCTCCCAAACTGGTTGGCAGAATTCCAAATACTTTTGTAGAAATGTTCCTTGGATGACCCTCAATCAGATCCTTGCAAGCCATGTTGATTGGTAGAAAGAAATGACCACCAGGGGGCGGGGTTATTTTGCCTTATAAGGCTATAGTGAAACTTAAAAATATTCTTCTCCTAAAGTGTCAGGCTAATTTTCAAATAATGTTGTAGAATTGTTCCTTGAATGACCCTCTATCAGATTTATTCAAGCCATGTTGATTGGTCGAAAACTATGTTCGCCATGGGTGGGGCTTATATGGCTTAAGAGAGTG
This sequence comes from Clinocardium nuttallii, assembly GCA_031471495.1. Lineage (NCBI taxonomy): Eukaryota > Metazoa > Mollusca > Bivalvia > Cardiida > Cardiidae > Clinocardium > Clinocardium nuttallii. Next base: position 11,521 of record JAUELF010098897.1, on the reverse strand, counting down.
GGGAAATCAGGTGAGCGATCCAGGGTCATTATGTGCCTTTTGTTTTTTAAATCATATTATTATTTATTTTTATTTTGTTTGTTACTTTTATTCAATTCTTCAATATAAAAAACTATCACTGACAGAAAATTATTCATACACACAAGGTTCTTTATAAAAGCGCTATACTTTCAGAATAAATGTCCGTGAAATAAGCCGGAGTAGCCGGAGGTTCGGCTTCGCAGCAGAATTTGCTAGCTCGAAAAGTCGGCTAAGACAAGCTTTTACACATGCCATTTGCGAACGCCCTCAATTGGCTTCGAATTGTACTACGTGCCGGTTCGGTTGAGTATCGACAACCGGCTGCAAATTCATCATGAGTTGGTATTTTCTGATTTCCGAGCTTGTCTGAACCGACTGTTCCGGCAGGCCAGAATAGGCGGAAGTCTGGCTGACCAATACATACCGAGTAGCCACTTCCATCCCTGCTGTTCCGGCTAAGCGGATTCAGCTCTTTCATTCTTGCTATAATTGTGCCGTTGCATATATTTTGCCTGAACAATTGCAGAATCCCTTTAACTACCTTGTATCATCATGCAGGCACTCGAACCTTCAGTTAATTTCACGGTATGTTTATCTTAATGACATTAAACAGTATAATATATGATTTGACTCCTTTCTGCACACAGGGGACAATTGGCGCCTTTGCAGTTGCAAACTTTTAAAAACGTTTAAGTGAAAACTTTCACCAAAACAAACATTTTATTTCCAGTTTCATTATAACATTTTATTTCCAGTTTCATTATAACATTTTCTCGAAAAGCATATGACTCCAAAAATATCATAACATGTGTTGCAAAGGTATCAATAGAAGATTCTATAAAGTATTCACATGGTTTATCTTCAGGTTGATGCAACCTCTTTTTGAAAGCTCACATTAAAGAAATGGCCGAGCCTCAGAGTGAAAGCGATGATCCACAGGGCACAGATATGGCTAAAGCTTTATGTGAACAACCCAAGTTGGAGGCAGTAAGTTCTTGGTTTTTTTATATGCACTCTAATGTACTTGAGTCACGTCCGGCCATTTGGGTTCTTTTTGCCACTGCTTACAGTGATGACACACGTAGCAAACGGTAGACAATTAGACAATCAAAATACAACGTTTTCCCTCATTGCCGCTACCGGTGACATACGGGCTTAAAGCGTGGTAAATAATCTTGACCTCTTCGTGTCTGAATCATGTTTTCGAATAATCATTGATATTACTTGATAACGTATTCAGAAAATATTTACTCTCTTACAAAAGTAGCTTTATTAGTTCACAGAACCTTGATACACTAATTGATACTAAACGCAAGACAGGTTATAAGCACGTTTCAAATATTGAAATAACTGACATGTTGTGTACACAGTCGGATCAAGATCTACACTGTTCACATACTACTTACACACGCTTGCCAGCAGCTTTTGATAACTTGTTCGTATTCTAATACGATGGAGCAGATGCATTTTCAGAAATACCATCTTGTGCATTTTCCAATGGACGGGTTCAGGTTGTGTCTTTTGAAAACTAAACTTAATGCGTTCGACATAAACCACACCAAATGCAAATAGGTGTATTATGCTGCAACACAGGAGAGTGATATAGCGTCCGCCTTGAGTGAAACCAAAGACTTTAACTAGACGATTTCTGAAAGTACTTGCTAACTCTGAGGGCAGTTGCTTAGGCAACCGCCCCCCAAAACGGTAGTAATGACTTTTCTTCCTTAGCGCTCAGCATTGTGGGGTTTAAAGCATTACGACTGACACGCTGGTTTCATGGTAAATGGATGAGTAGTACTGGTTACTTACATAGAAAACGCCGTGATATGACTGACAAATTGTTGAAAAAAGTAAAGAACACAACACAAAACACAACACACTAGTCAATCTCTTTATTGTTGACAGGGGGAACTAAATTTGATCCATAAATCGGATGAAGATAAGAATATTCCCTCGTCCGATATCGAAGAACCGCGTGCGTTGCCTGTCGGAAATCGCACGTTCAAAAGCGGACCTCCACCGCCAAAAGATGACAAAGCAAAAGGTAATCAGTTTTTAAAGAACTAAAATAGATACCTAGGTAGCTTAACCGTCAACCTCATTAAATCAAGTATTAACCCTTTCCATCATATAGACGCTTTCTGACGCCTCTGCAGCAGACGGCTTTTTGAAAACATAGTGACAAAAGAAGAAATTGCACAAAACGTGCAATTTCTTCTTTTGCCACAATGTTTTCCACTTTTAGTCATAGGTTAAATATCCATTCAATTATAGAGAGTTTCTATGTTTTGACAAAAATATGTTCAAAGTCGTCTGCTGCAGATCGTATGAGGGAAAGGGTTAAACACTTCGCTCGCTGTGCGTATTTGGTACTGCAGTGGAGTTAAGGAATGGTTTTAATAAGATTGCTTAAATCTTTCAGCGTCGAATTTCCTAAAGTGGACTCTTTCAATGTTCGTCTGTTTTTCGAAGAAAGATGTCAGGTTATTATGATACATTTGGCGTAGGCATCGTCTGCAGGATCGTCAGTGTTGTCAGCTTCGTCTACGTCATCACAACATTTTAACCTTACCTCATAACTTAAAAACCGTTTCAAAATGTTTTCAAAAAAACTTTGTACACATGTTCCTGTTTACAATACGCATGTTGTTACCAATTCACATACTAATTTGACAGTGTTGCCTCTTCTTCGACTAAGAAAAAAACCCAGATGAGCGTTGGAGTTCGATTGCGTTGCTCTTGTTCATTATATTAGAGTTTTGAGAATATTTTGATAATTTTAAGGCACACAACGCAGAATCTGTATTGTTTGAACAAACTCCAATATCGTTATTGACGGTCTATGGTCTGCTGCATGTGATCAAGTGTCGTCCAGGACTAAGATATATCTATATAGTTGACAGCTCGAACATGTGATTATAAGAATACCATAGCTCGAACCATTGTCTTGAACGGATATGTCTTAAAAATAGCCTAGGTGTAGTTTTGATTGCTCCGACGAGCAATAAGAACTGTTGATTTAAGCGTAAATGAATAACTAAGAACAATGATCTAGCATACATCAAGGGATCACTTCAATATGTCAATAACTCGAATAAATTGATAGGTCTCTTTCTATGGAGGGGAATATCACATCCGCCAAAACCGTCTAGATGGCTTTCTTATTTATGAACATTACATGATAATTTGTCTTCTTAATGCCATTCTCATTCTCTCTATCTAGAGACAAACATATTCTATCCGTTCTCTCATGTCTGTCAATTATTCTGTGATGTCTTCTCATTTGTGCATTTTCTATTGTCCTTCAGAGCAGTTCCTTTTTCGTTTTGATGACGTTTTCCTCAGAGGGTATTTCAGAATATGTCTTGCGAAAAATGAAGACTCTGGGTGCTCTGCTCATCCTGACAGAATATCCAGAGTTTTCACGAAGACTAACTCTGTATTGCTGCGCTTGTAACGTGAATGAATGTAATTGCACTTCTGTCTATTCACAAATGTATCTGCACATGTGCAGGGCTTCATAAACACATATTGATGTATAAGTGCCTTTTCAAACAACTTTACGAAATGAATGATGTTCGTGTAAATCTGTTAAATATTCAATGTTTGTTCAATTTTTGGGTCAACTTTGTATTGTTTATTCGTAATTTGCACTATCTTTGATGATCGGAGGAAATACAAATATAATAACAATTCATATTATGATACCAGGTGGCGCTTTAACTATAATAGTTTCACCCTGTTGAATGTATTTCTCACTGTACGGTATGTCTCACGAGAATGTCTTAAATGCGGAAAAGAATAAAATCACTTTAAAAAATATGTTTAATCTATTAGAATAGGAATTTAATTTTAAGCTCCCCCTGGGATCGTAATATGACTTAGACGAACCAAGTATGCACTAACAAGAATGGAATTAACACGAATACAGTAAGACGCATGTAAGTGGAAAAAAGAAAGATGACATTAGCATCATACAACATGCACTCGTAAGAATGACACATGAGCTGTCACATGCACGTAAGATGTACGAAAGAAGACAACTAAGCATGTAATGTTAATACATAAGAATATCATCTAGACCAATAGAGTTTTGACGGATATTCCCCTCAATATATTTCGACCTTCAAATGCACTGTTAATTTCGATAATGGTCATTATGATTAGTATTGTTATTAGAGAATAAGCTTCTTAGCTTCTTTATGCATATTTGGTAGTGTACACTTTACAGTGTACAAGCATCTGACAGGTGCAGATACATTTAAGAGACATAGTTAGATACAGGGGAGTTCGGGTGCGATACCCTAGATATTTCCGAAAATATCCCTTGGTTCTTTAACGTGATCAGTGTAAAGCACCGATACACGCCATGCACTATTTCCTGGAATGGACTAGGACTTGAAAGACCAAAAGCACCTCAGAAAAATCCAAAACCCGGACCGTATTGCGTGACGTAATAATTGTAGGCGCTCGCACCTGGTTTAGGAACCTTTTCTCAGAAGAAGTGCGCGGGTTCGAATCCCGGTCATGTCGTGTGATTCTTTTTCTTAGAAATACATTTCATTATTAACTTGTCCTTTTTGTAGAATGATTTTATCAAATGATTAATGTAAACCCCTTTTGCAACCTCTGCAACGTGCTGATTCAAACAAAAGGATTGTGAATTTAAGAAAATAAAAACCACTGCATTAAGTTCACCTATGGTTTTTGAAAACCTACTGGAAAACCAACCGCCCATTTTTCAGTTGTTTATTGATAAAACCATGCTAGACGGAGCACTAAGATTTGCATTAAATTTAAGTTTGTATTGAATTAGTTTACTGTAAAATCATCTCAGCAGCAGAGCATTTCACTTTTGTTCTTCTCTAGGTTAAACACAACAGCACACTGTTAATATGTGTCTGGTAATGAAAGAAATGTGTTAATTTTAAAAGCATTATTATTTTTTTTTTCAAACAAGGCATGAAACTGATGTCCAGTTTGCTTTTAAATAACTAGAAAATGTAGATACAGATGTAAATAGTTGTCATTATAACTGTGTTCAATTCATCAGATGACGAAAAGTACTCTTGAACGAAGAAATATTACAATGGATGAACCGCCCAAAACGTGTAATTTCAATAAACTTGTAAAACAATCAAGCCCTAACCCCTCCCCATTCTTGGATCCGCCACTGATGCCCATTAAATTGTAACACGAATCTTATCTAGTTAACCAGTTAGTTTGTGACATAATAAATAGTTAACAAGATAGGATTTCAGTTGTTCGTTAATGGTCGTATAAGTCTATTCTTTCATAACTGGCAACACGAATATTATCTGTGCTGTGAAATAATAAGGAGTTTACTAAATAGAATTTCAGTTGAATGTTAACTGGCGTAAATATCTATTTATTTATAACTGGCAATACGAATCTAGTTAACCGGGTAGTGTGTTACTTATTAAGTGAAATTCTCAAACCATTTCTAGATAATCTGTTAGTGTTTACAGCATGAAGAGGTAACGGATGGCAGTTCTGGGCACTTTCATGCCTGTTATTAGTCTTACGTTTCGAAAACATTAAATAAGTGTTAATACGAATCATATCTAGTTTACCAGTTTTTATGTTACTTATTAAGTGAAATTCGCAAACCTTACAGTAATGTATAACATAGCTGAGGGGTTCTTCTTACATAAATTACACGTTAACAAGTTCATATTTGTAAATCAGTATGTCTACCATTACATAGGTGTGCCATACAAACAGACCTTTGATTCGAGGATATCAATTCATTAAATTTGCTTGGTGTGTTTTCAGATAAGGATGGAACCTGCGAAGTGATGTAACGTGATAGTAGCTTGTGCTGTGTTGTACAATTTAGCCAAAACTGTGGGGGAAACCAGATGATCAGGAGAATGAAGAATTCCCTAAACCTGAAGTCACCAACACTTTCTTCCATTTAACCATTTACCAATAACCCTTTCCAACATACATACACATTTTGAGTTCATTAAATCATATGCAATTTGAAAAACATTGTGATGAAAGCAAACATTGCTCATGATAAGTAATTTATCCATTAACAACTCTATCTTTATTAAAAGTATTCAGTGAATACACTTGCATTCATGAAGATTTTTTTCATGGTGCCTGGATGTTGATTGTTCACAGTCATCTGTTGTATATTTGTTTGTATGCGAGAATTTATTCCTTTCCCAAATACGGCAAATCTTAAGTAGACTACTTTGATAACATACATACATGTATATACACTCTCTATAAAATAAAGTTTACTTATTGAATTGAGTTGAAAACAATGTTGTAAGATAAGATTTTGCTCAATATGAGCAATTTCTACTACTATCATAATATACTAAAACATAATATTATTTTATCGTTAAGTCATTTTTAGTAGATTTGCGATAGCAAAGTACTATAGTTATAAATGGGATTTTGAAGTCACGTGATGTAAATGACTCAGAACACCCAACAAAACAGTGCAAGCATTTCCAGACTGAATTGCGGATGCAAAAGTCAAACATGTAAAACATATACCGCCTGTTCTTGGTAACCAAATAATATTACAAGTCTCTACGACCCCATCCCCCAGCGTGAACGACCGCCTAAACAAACAACCCTTTGTTTTTTTAATCTGCATCTCCTGTTAACCAATAACAAATATACGTTCAGTATATCAATACCTCCGAAAATTATTTTCCGCATGGCATGGCCCATATGAGCATAGGATATTGATTGTGCAGATTACGCAAGATGTCTCGGCTTTTGACCAAATGGTTCAGTTTAAAGGTACGATTCAGGTTGGACTATAAGGCAGTTACATTCTTATGATATTTTTGTTATTAGAATATGTCCGCCCAACATTCGATTGTGTGCATGGGAACGCTGGAACGGTCTGGAACTTGTGTAACTTTGATCTTGATGCGCGTATTTTATGAACTAAAATATGACGAACATCAGTTGATGTAACACATTCGGATTGCTATGCTGTTTTATATTGGAAGTCAGGTTTACGAATAAGTTTTCGTTCGATTAAAACAATTGCGATTACTGATGATTCAATTACCATATGTATTCACAATTAAACGAAAACAGGGGAACCTTATGGAACTATATCGCTCACCGGAGTGCAAGAACTCACAAGTGTACACAGTTAAAACATGACTAATCAAAGGAGAGTTTGACAGCAGGTTTAGGTAGAATACTTTGAAGTTTCTGCTTGATTATATTGAAAAATATGTCAATGTCAAATCAACTTCCATTAAGTAGAAATTATTCTCTAAACCATGTACTTGACTTGGAGATAATGTTTGATCAATGCAAAACTTATCAAGATAATTATTCTAGCAAATATTCAAAATGCAACCTCCATAGGGTTATCAAGATTTTTCTTCCTTTGGCCTATTGACCTATTTTTCTTTACATGATATGACTCATAATCATGGACTAGATATCATTAATACAAGCATTCTGACAAAGCTTCAAGCTGCTGAAGCAAAAAGTGCGGCCACCAGAGTATAAACAAGAGTTTCCTTCAATTTTGCCTAGTGACCTAGTTTTTAACTCGGCATGACCAATATTCGAACTTGGCCTATAAATCATTAAGATAATCATGCTGGTAAAGTTTCAACATGCTCAAAGTTAAAAATGCAGCTTCCAGAGTGTTTACAAGATTTTCCATCAATTTGACCTAGTCACCTAGTTTTTGACATTATAACTTGTCCGATAATTGATGGAGATGAAGGTTCTGATAAACTTTCGTGGAGATCTGATGTGAAATGTAGCCTCTAGCGTGTTAACAAGGCAATGGTTGATGGCGCACGTCACAAGACGAACGCCTAACACAAACCGATAACAATAGCTCACCTTGAGCACTTGGTGCACATGCGAGCTAAAAAAAGAACATTATTGATAACAATTAACAGCACATAGTGAACGTATTGATAGAAAGAAGAGAAGCACAGCATACACTTGCAAAGAAACATAAAGAAGAGGGCCATGATGGCCCTAGATCGCACACAATTATTCTGACAAATATTTAAACTGCAAGCTCCAGGGTGTTAACAAGATTTTCCTTTATTTGGTCTGGTGACCTTTTTTCGGCGATAGCTGATTAACTTCAGTTTTGACCTAGATTTAGATTGTAGACCAATTAAATGTTGTATTTAATGAATAATGTCGAAGAAATAAAGGACATGAAACGTTTTGATTGGTTCTTAGTCAAGTTGGCGATCCTACGAGATGCACTAACTAGTTGGAGTTTTAAAATGAAATGTTCTGCATACTAACCTTTAATTGTGTTCCTTAAGAATTAAATTTCAGTGCAAAAAATCAGTGAAAAACGTATGAAATATAATATTTAAGAGCAAAATGTTTTTTTGGTTTTTTTTAAAGTATATTTTAACTTATTTATGATAAGTTTTCAGTAAATTATCCTCAATTGAAACCTATGTACCTCTTGGAAGCCTCACGTAATCTCAAGTCATGTGACGTATTCTCGGCCTTGACAGAGACATATAGACACATCTGGCCTTGATAATCTATTTATAGAAATTGAAACTGGATGACTGAATAGCCTTTGGTATAAAGATACAAACACGTTGATTCCTTCGTTTCCGTTTACTATTTAATAATTTCTGACAGTTTACATAATTGTGCCCGACAAAAAGAAAAAGAACGCGCAAGCTACACTCGATTGCCGGTTCTATATATTTTAAAGAACAATGTTCTAATCGAACAATGTTTCAACGATTATAATGCATTACCAATTCAAGGAGCTGTCAAAATCTTAGCTATACAACATTATTGCGTTCATTTAATGATTCATGGGCAATTACTGAATATTTTAATTATTAACAAAACCTTTCTGATATTCAAGTCAAATAATATGCGCATGTTCCATTTCTTAATGTTTTCTCATATTGATCGCCGTTTATCAGTTTTAAGATGTTTCTTGTTTGACCTTATATGACCCATAATCGATTATGATATCAATATCCCCAAGACAAACATTCTGACAAAGTTTCAACTTGCTCAAAGTAAAAATGCGGCCTCCGGAGTTTTAACAATGTTTTCTTTCAATTTGGTCTAGTGACCTAGTTTTTTAACACAATATGACTTATATTCGGACTCCGTCTAGATATCTTTAAGACAAATATGTTGATATAATTTGAAGATGCTAAATCAAATAATGCAGCTTCTACAGTGTTGACCAATATTCAAACTTGGCCTACATGTCATCAAGACAAACATTCTGATCAAGTTTCAACATGCTCAAGTAAGAAATGCATCATCCATTGTTAACAAGATCACCCTCCGATGTGGCGTATTGACATAGTTTCTGACCTAATATGACCACTATTATAACTTGGCCTAACTATCATTTAGACACAATTCAAAGCTGCTGAGGCAAAAAATGCGGCCCCTATAGTGTTAACAAGATTTCCTTCATTTTGGCCTAGTGACCTAGTTTTTGACCCTGCATGACCCATATTCAAACTTGGCCTAGATCTGGCGTCTAGATTGTCAGGGTAGTCCAAAATTTGGCCCAGCGCTCGCCCGATATATGTGATGCCTGACAGAACATCGGCCAGGCATCAACCGATTAATGTGCGTTCAGTTCGCGATTTGGTTTTAAGTCGAGTTAAAAGTAACTCGATGCCCGACAGGAGTCCCAAAGGGTTTCAGCCGAATATGCTTAGAAAACCCACCGCAGACTACTCGCAAACCATCCGCAAGGTAATTGTGACTTGGGTTTAAGTGATATTAGGTAGGCTACATCTTTAGATCAACTGAGCACGAATTGCAAGGTGACCCATTGTGATCGTTTTTCGTCCGTCGTCGTCCGTTATCTAGGGCCTGTTTGTTTGTTTGGTGTTTTACGTCGCTTACAACACTTTTCAAGTTGTATCACTTGGCTAATTATTATGGCTACTGGCCCGTTTATTCTGGCACCAGCGAGTCAGTCGTAATGCTAACCTCACAATCTTGACCACCAGCGAGTTAGTCGTAATGCTAACCTCACAATCTTGACCACCAGCGAGTCAGTCGTAATGCTTACCTCACAATATTGACCACCAGCGAGTCAGTCGTAATGCTAACCTCACAATCTTGACCACCAGCGAGTCAGTCGTAGTGCTAATCTCACAATCTTGACCACCAAGGAGGGAACACCATTACTACCATTTTTAAGGTCTTTGGTATAACCTGTTCGGTTTACGAACCCGCGACCCCCTGCATTTACACGCATCTCACAACCGAGTCTGTCTCCAATGTCCTGCCTTAAGGCTTTACAACGTGTTGGTGCTCATTACAGGCTTTGATGAAGTTATGTAACAGAGCAGATGAATTATGTATATATGTTATCAATTGACAATAGACGGGCCTTTACATGTAGTAATAATACAAATCGAGTGACACAGCCATGTAAAAACTGGTGCGGTGGCGAATGTCCGCCAAGTAAAAAACATGCGGGGGAGAATGTCCGCCTATGCACTTATTGACGCGGTGGCAAATGACCGCGGTGGCAAATATCCGCCATTCGGGAAAGGAATGACGCTTTGGCGAGTAAACTACTTAAACACGATACACTTACGCACGTACTCCGTCGTTTTTACCTGAGCCGGAACCAGAAGAAAACATATCAAATCAAATATTGTATGATGTATTTGTTTAACATTTTCTTAACTTCTCTGACTGGGTACGTTTGCCGTTACTTCGATGTTCTTTTTACCTGAAACAGACGACATATTTAACGCCATACTAGAGACGATCTTTTGAAATCGGTTCGAAAACGAGAACAAATTTCTCGTAAGAAGAAATCCCGCCTTTCCTCCAACGTTTGTCTCCTGCATCAAAAATACACTCCCAATTTACAAGTCGTTAACGTTTTCCACTCCAATGTGTTCCACTGTATGATATCAGAACAATCGTAACTCGTTGATTGCATACATTTATGAAACACGAGACTGCTTATTCGATTGATAACCGTGAACTTTTTGCTTTTATCTCATGCAATAACAATTTCGACCCGAGTTATTTTAATCCTATTCGATATGAATGATAACCTTTACCCGTTTATATCCAGTTGACACATAAACAATCTCGCGTACTTCCCCCTAAATAAGAGATACGGGTAGGGCTGAGATATTGAGTCTTTGTAACATCATGGATGATCCGGATTTACTTAACATTGTACTTAGTCGTTACCCTAATCGGTCGATCTATTGACCTAACACATCGTTCGTATTTGAGCACATTCCGGATGTACCTAACACTCTTCTTAATCGTGAGGTGGTCGTCCGTTCTAACTGTTAGTCGGTCGATCTATTGGCCTAACACATCGTTCGTATTTGAGCACATTCCGGATGTGCCTAACACTCTACTTAATCGTGAGGTGGTCGTCCGTTCTAACTGTTAGTCGGTCAATCTATTGGCCTAACACATCGTTCGTATTTGAGCACATTCCGGATGTGCCTAACACTCTACTTAATCGTGAGGTGGT